>JAQYXR010001829.1:0-23411 GCA_030545055.2 Neoaliturus tenellus | reverse complement strand
ACTAAAAGTGAATTAGAAAAACAAATAACAAATTTTTCATAGCTGACTATTAAAAAAAAGGGAATACAAAATTAATTTTAAAATTCCATTAAAATTTCAATAGCCCACTAAAATTCCATTAAATAGAGCTATGACAACACTATAGGTATTAACCTTAAGGACAAACGTGTATATATAAAGGGAATGAAACAAATCTAGGAATTATTCCTTTTAATTTGACATGTAAACAGTGATGGGCGGTTCAGTTGTTGCTTAAAACTCAGCGTTTTAACCGTTTATATATGGACTCGCCTACGGCTCGATGGGGGCTCCGCCCCCATGCCCCCTTAAAGGTTTCCCCAAATTCATAGAATAATTAAAAGTCAAGTATGTATTAGGTTAGTTCCACGGTAGAGCTAGACATTAAAGACAGCAACAAAATGGTTTAATACACAAAATTCACACTCAATTGTAAAAAAAGCTTACAAAATCTCCTATGAATCCGTTTTAATACCCCTTAGTAAAAATTGAAATTAATATTTTGAAATTACGCCCGTTATAACAGGCAACGAAAAATGTTGAAATAGAGCAATTGTTGTGATATACATTTTTTAATTTATAGTTTTTTGTGATTTTGTTTCATCCGGTAAAGGTACTGCCATACCGATATATGTTTTGTCAGGATTATATTATTTTTAGATTTGGTTCTAAGACATTTTGGCGTAACTCATCCCCTTCACCCTTAAAAAGGGGCCTACTTTCAAACTTTATACATTCTTCCACAAACAATTCGCTATTTTAATATTTTTTATTTACTGTTATGGCACACAAGTAGTGTGTTTTGGTTACCGCTGGCTCAGGTCAGCTGCCCCGGAAGCCATGCGCCGGGGCATACAGCTTCCGGTCGGTTAGAGAAGGTATCAGGGGAGGGGGAGGTACGCATAAATTAAAAGTTAGTTCAAAATTGAAATTCAACTTGATAAGTGGGTTACGGAAAGTATGTCAAGGTCATCCCGAGTAAGTTTTAAAAAAGCCTATCCCGCTACCACAGGAAATAGTTCTGAGAGTCGAACTACCCGGTGATAGCGGGATAGGCGGATTTAATTTTCTTTGAACTTTATTCGTAAAAAAAAAGAACAGATACAATCAATGTGCAAAAACAAATACAATCAATGTGCAATACAGGCTGAATTCTTGTGATGAAACACGGAGTTGTAAAAGCAAACGCCGACGACGAGGATGAGGTAGAGGCAGAGTCCCCAGATGACGTACTTGACGAGTTTGAAGAAACGGAATACCTCGAGTTGGTTTTGCCGTTCCAATTCCAATCGTTTAATTTCCAATTTAAATTTTTCTTCTTTCATCTTTTCCTCTTCCATCTTTGTGACGAAGGAAACTTCATCCATCATATCCATCATTAGTGTTGTTATTTGGTGTTTGAAATTTTGAAACAAGTGATGTCGATAGTTCAAATGTTGGAGACGGAATGAGAAGTTAAAGCGAGGAACGTTAGTTAAACGAAGAAGCGGTGGGGGGAATTTAATTACACCGAAGCGGTGGGGGGAGTTGAATTACAACGAAGTGGTGGGGGAAGGAGGTTGCTCACCATTTGTTTCCGTACTTGCTGTCGTCGTGTCTGATTGTGGAGGTGTTAGCGGAGTAAGATTTAGCAAACTATCTTCATCAGAACTGTCAACCTTATCACAAATAGGACAGGCGTAAGTTATTTCCAGACTCATTTTAACAGTGTTGAATTTACTAACAATTTCGTGTACAGTATTAAATATCTCTTGCAAATCTTCTTTAGAATTTACTTCGAAACTAGAATTCATTCGTGCCAACGGAGAGTTGTTCATCGTGCGAGAGTCGGTGAGTGAATGAAGATCGGTGCTTAGGAAGGAGGCCTATTTTTCGGTGAGCATGAGCTTGTTATTAAGTAAATAGCTAAGTTCCTCTTCTTCGTCTTTCAATTCAAATATCTTAGCTGAAGTAGTAGCCCTTGTTTCGTCTTCACTCGATGATGAAGAAAATCGAAACATCCTAGCTGAAGTAGTCGTTGTTTCGTCCTCACTCGATGATGAAGAATATTCACGAGGACGTAAATAGTGAACATCAAGTCTGATCCATCTCATAGGATATCTATCCATGACAGAGAGCAAATTTTGAAATATTTCCTCCAACTCTTCCCTGTCAGTTATTACATGTTGAAACTTGACGAAAGGCGATCCCATGTTGTTAGTCGGAGTGTTGGAAGTGAAATAATTTCAAAGGTGGATTCAATAAGATACAAAATTTAAACAAATGGTGGGGGGAAATCTAAAAGACTTATGGTAGGGGGAAATCTAAAAAAAAAACTAATGGTGGGGGAAAGCTCAAGGTCATCCAATTGAAGTTTTAAAAAATAGTGTAAAACCGAACTTACACATTTGATGGTTCTACAGGATCGGAATACCAATCTGATCTGTATTTACATCTCATTATCATATGTGTACAAAAATCATTTTGATGAGACTTGGTGCGTTGACAATGAGCTAGATCGAGAGGATGAAATTTGAAACATCTTTGAGGACAGCATGTATGAAAATATCTTGATTTGTAAAATTTGAAGGTTCGCAATTCTGGTGGCGGTAGTTGTTTTGTTTTGCACTTGCAGTAACAAGATCCAAAAAATTCACATTTAGTGCAAGCTAACCCGTCCACCATCATTGGTCCTAAATCTGTACATTGTTGTTCACAACAGTAACGGGGTTCGTATTTGTATTTTTGTTCTTCCATGTTGACGCTGCTGTGTCCAGTGAAAGAATAAGAGCTTATAGTGTTGAATAGCGAGTTTTATGTACTACAAAAAGTGGTGGGGGGTAATTTCAAGGTCATCCAAACGAAGTTTTAAAAAATTATACCTTACTAATGTAAGGAATGTTGATACTTAAGAAGTTTATTTCTTTTTATCTTCTTCAGACTTTGTCTGTTTGTTTTCTTCAGACCTTTTCTCTCTCTCCGCTTTAGCCATAGCGATAAGTTCTTCAGTTGATAGTGGATGTACTTCAGGAAATTTCAAAATTAACTTAGCTTGATATCCTTCTTTAGTTAATATTTCTAAATCTTCAGTCATTTGTTCAACTGTATTGTAATCTTTTCCATAGATTTTTCCATCAAGTTCAATCATCATTCTGTATAACATCTTTAAAAATTAGGTGTTGACGCAGCGACAGTCGGGAAGCGAATGATTAGTTTTTACAAAATATCACCCCACTTGACGTTGATCACGTGATTCCTTAGTTCTATTTGTTAAAAGTTATTTAACATTGGTAATACTTGTGGAACTTGATGTTATGTTGACCAGTCGGCGATGAAGATGTTGTAGGTTGTGTAGAAAGAAATACTTCATCATCGCAATATTTTGTTTTAGTAAACATCCTTATATTAGTAGCACTAACATCAACAGTTAAATGATAACCACCGGTAAGTAAAACTCGCATTTCGTTTGTTAAATCTTCAAGTTGTTCAAAACTTGTAATGGTGTTGGTATCGTAAGATGCACACTTAACCTTTAGGGACATGTTGAAGTTTTGTATTTAGTGATAGAGAGCGAGATGCGTACGGTACGAAAGGTAGTCGTAGACTGATGAATTTCACAAGTTAATTTTCACTTTTATTATCACACAAAATTGGGTCAAGGTCATCCCGTGGAATTTTTAAAAAAAAGCAACATATTGCTATGTATAAAGACATAACAATATGTTGCTTCTTTTATTTTTTTTTCTTTTCTGTTTTATATTATCTTTATTGAGAAACCATTACAAACACATATATTTACAATACTATGTACAAAACTAATTAGTAGAAGGTGTTACATGAATAGTTAGTTCAGTTGAGTTGTTTCCACTCGGTCCGTGTGAAACCAAATAGAGTGCGCCGGGTTGAATAACACGAAGATCTTCATTCTGTAGAAGTTGTACGAATCGTTTCGGTAGGAATATCTGAAACTTCGGTTCGTCACCAACTGTATACGGCGCCTCGCTCAATGTGCAATTAATAGCATCGCCCACTGAAGTGTCCATCTTCTTGATTGTATGTATGATATAATGTTTTTCTTCTTTTAGTTCCGAACATCTCTTCGTTGGTAAGATTGTTGACTTCGAATGAGCGTTGAATTGATCAACCAAATTCTGAAGGAAGTTCTGCGATGCCATCTTAATGTTATTGTTAATCTTGTTGTTAATAATAATGTCCGTCGGAGATGTTGTCTCTTCGGAGGTTCGAGTAATACTCATGCTGCGTCATGGTAGCGCTCTCGCTTTTATTATCGATGTTACCCCCACCATTCTGTTGAAGGAAATTATTCAGGCGGTAAGCATTCTTCAAAGCGCACTGTGACCTTCGATGTTTAAAACTCTTTGATGAAATACAAAGTTCATTAAAGTAGCATTGGAAATCTCTATCCATCTTTGCATTAATCACTTCGTTAGTTGTAAATGATTGTATCCAATTAGCTTTTTCCAATCCCCTTGTGTAGATAGTTTTGAATTCTTTGCAATAATGATTCATAATGTGCGGCATCATGTTATAATTAATAAAACCTTCATCCCATCTTAAGTTGTGAAAATGTTTGTTCAACCATTTGTTTGTAACTTTCGCTTTAGTTGTTAGTCTACTGAATGGTAATGGAGGTTTAAATAAGTAATGATAAACTACAGATGTGTTCATATCCAAAATTACTAATTCTTTGATAATAAAGTTTCCATCATTACCTCGAAAAGCTTGAAATTCAATTATACCTCTTTTAACATCCATTAAATGTGGCGTATTAGAAAACGAAACCCGTTTGTTCATGATGAAGTCTCATCAGCAACTGACTACATACACGATTGTTCTTCTTTAACTTCTTGCGCTTCTTCGTCGATATTAAAGTTGGTGTGATAGTTGTTCAATTGTCTCCACATATCCACTTCTTGAGGTATTCGATTAAAAATAGAAGTATCCACAGGACCGTATAAAAGTGGAACGAAAGGTTGTCTGTCCAATGTATCGATTAGATAGTCTTTGATTATTGCACTTGAAAATATTAGTTGTTTTAAATATCTGGTGACGGGACCGGTAGTACAACTTAAAGTGTAAAATTCTTCTTTTGTCAAATGTAATTTTACATCATGTCTAGTTAAATCTCTGAAGCGAACGATATGTCCTCCACGATGTTTGACTATATCAACTTCAATATTTGATTCTAATAAACTTAATCTTGTTCTTCTTCCAAATGTGTTGTTACTTAAATAACATTCCAAAAGATGTAGATGTTTCATAAATGATTCCCAAGAAGTTTCAGTAAATGAAACCATTTTATTTCCATGATTTAAAATAACAATCGGTGAGTAATCCAATGTTTTTAAAATTCCAACTGATATATTTTTCGTCATGCATGCAGAAATGGGGTAGAAAATTCGAAGAAATACTTCTGTTAAAATATTTGTTGTAATGTTAACTTCAATCTTCTTTCTTTTTACTTCTTTTTCAACCTCTTCTTTTTCTTCTTCTTTCTTCTTATGTTTGTTAAACTTGAGGAATTCATCCATTTCTCGTTCAACTTGTTTTTCTATATCAGAACTATTATCATCATCAACCAGAGGTGTATTTTCTTCTCCGTTAGTAGAACTCATCTTGCGAACGATGCTTCCCATACGACGGTCGAAGATATAATGAAATTTCTACTCATTATTTTCTCTCTTTTATGTTTTTTGTTAAATCTTAAAATTTATACAATTACGTTGTACTAATTCTTCTTAAAGTACATTCTTCACAATTCCGGTTAGCGGTGTGTAAGTAACTATTTTATCGTGTAAAATTAAGCAGTATGCCGAAGTTCCATCCGCTACTGGTTCTTCAAATTCCATTTCAATTTTTATATCCACACTTGATGATTTTACCGATTCATTCTGTTTCGAACAATCGATTACAATTATCGGAGCCTTGGAATAATACTGGTCAGGTGATAATAGCGGTGTATTAGTTTTTCCATAATATGACGATTGAAATCTTGCATACATATCGTATAAAATGGAAAAACGTTTTTTGCTGAACATGACATTTAAATTGTCATATGGAAAGAATTGAGAATTTAGGAAAACCTTACAATTCTTTATTTTACAGTGATCAAATTGACCAGCATTTGCAGTGATAACATCTTTTCGCTTAGTTTGAAAACCAAGTATTATATACCTTGCTCGTTCCAAGTAAGTTGATGTCTTGACGGTCCATGTTTGTCGTTCTGTCTGAGGTAATGTAGGATATTCATGGAATTCCCAACTTCGGAATGGCATTACAATATCACGGTCAGATTTTAACTTCCTCAATAATACGATTCTATGTTCATCGGCCAATCTTACATGAGGTACTCTCCACACAACTTTATCCAACTGTAGTTGCCATTCTAGTTTATCTTCTGTAGTTGCAGGTTCTGCAAGTATCAAGTCCTTGTTAGTTGAAGATCTGAGTAATACCAACTCTTGTTTGACATTTATTATTACTCGTTTGTAATCTTCAGCCAATCCCAAAAGCAATCGTAAAGGTACATGAAAATCAAAGTGACCGTTGGAAGCTGGTGTTATAGTGTCTTTATCAGGGGCAACCCATCCGGCGGTGACTATTGAATTCTTCTCATGCGGTGTTAATGATGTTAATCCTTTCAATGTCGTTGTTATACCAACCTTTTTTGTTGAATCAACCGTAACCCCTGATATTTCATATCTTATTTCATCAAAAAGGTATGCCATCGGGTTATTTATAAAAGGAACCGTTGAAGCAGTTTTTCCATCCAATTTAAGTACCCGTCCTTCAATGTACAAATAACTTTCGCACGGTAACGTGTAAATATCTTGTTGTTGAATGGGAATCCTTATTTCATCGTTATTGTTTAATTTTGATGAAGTGTAAGGGTTGTGCGTGTGATATTCCTTCTCCCATAGTGTTTCGTCGAATGTCGGTCCTTGAGATATATCCAGGATATCCATCGTTGTTAAGTTTCAATCCAATCTTCTGTAGAAAACGAATGTTGTCCGATGTTAACTCTTCCAATGTCGAGGAGCTACTGAGCTCCCGACCCTTCCGTTGCGGTTTAAATGTTAATCCCATGTCGACTTTTATGTTGCCGCTCTGATGTGTAACCGTATAGTAATTGTTTCTCCTCTAAAGTCAACACTAACACCGTCTTGATCCAATATGTTCAGTACGATGTCTGAAATGAAACTGGTGTTTAACGGTAGGTATATTAAGTTTTGTGGCTTTTCAACAATTTTAAAACCGGGAGCTACTGTTGGATAAAATGTATGTAAAATATGCTGATTCACTCCCTCTCTATACGATCCGTGTATAATATTACACGTTACATCGATACTATTTACTTTTAATATTGTTACAGTTGTATTACCTGAATGAGTTGTTCCAGGAGTTAAGATTTTTTTTGTTGTATCTGTAAATCCAAGTAAACTGCCAATCGAATGTTTCAAGCTGACATCAATATAGTATTTCGAAGTTATTTCTGCTTTTAAAGTATTATTGTTTCCTTTAACGGTGATATTTTCTTCTCCGAGTGTTTTCTGTAGTAATTGGTTTATATCATCAATTTCATAAGCTCCAGTTGGAAATGTAATTATTTTCAATTCTGAATATTTTCATGAAGCATCCTTAGTTTCATAATAATGTAGTAAATTGTTCTTTCCTTCCGTAACATTAGGAATTGAGTTGTAGGTAGTCAAATCAAGTAATGCCGCTTCCCATAATCTTTCTTTGGATAGACGCAATGCTGGGAACAGCGTACTTTTCAATGTGGACGAATTTCCACTCAGGGACACTGTATACGATGACATCTCAAAGCTGACTGACACTCTTCGCTAGAAACTCCAAACATAAATGTCCACATATTTCAGTATTGTCAGGTTGTTCCCTTTTATAGTTGTAAAAAATATTTTTGGAGTTTCGAAAATAATGTTGAAGTTCTTTTGGCGGTGGTAGATTGCCAAAACTGTCAAAGTAATAAACAGTTTGTCCGAGTTTTTTATAGCATACCCAATGAGTACCTGGACCATAGGTGGAATCCAAATTTACTATTCCAGTTTCATTTTTCCATATTGTAATTGGTAATTCATCTTTCATAAAAACTCCTCGAAAGAATGGTATTTTTAAACATTTTACATAATCATTTAATTGATGATTTGTTAAAGGTTTATTTGGAATTATCAATTGATTTTTCTTATTTAGTACACACGGTACGGTCTTAGGTATAAACCTGCTCCGTTTTTTACCATTGACCAAATAGAAGCTTTCTTTACTTTTGCTTTACGAGTTCTACGACGTCTCTTCCTAATGTTTCCTCCTCTTTTGGGAACTCTTCTCTTTGCAGGTCTTCCTCTGCGACGTCGTCGTCTTCCAGCACCAAATTTAGCTTTCGTCTTCATGGCTGTAGTTACTGCCCAAGCCGATGCTTTTTCTGCAATACTTGCGTCACTTGACTTTACTCTTTGCCAAGCCTTTTCCGCTAGAATTTTATCCGCTATTGATCTATTCGTTGAATCTTTATACTTTGAATATGCTATGTCGTGTTCTTTGCAAGCTTGATCTAATTTATTAATTCCAGGATCTCCTCTTGCTAAACGTTTTGCCAACTTAGTTCCAGGTCCACAGTATTGATAACCTCCGGGCAGATGTAATTCGTATGGTAAAGCGTCTATCGCTCGATTCACAACAGCACCAATTGGAATCCGTCTGAGCAGGGATAATGCAGCTGATGTTATACCACGTCCTTTCTTGCCAACGTCTTGACGACGACTGAACGATGAGGTCTTCATTATGCCGTTTTATATAACGAGCGTCTTCACTCCATGAAATACTTTATGATAATGAACACTTTTTATATATTCCATACTTATATATTGGCGAGTTTTACTAATACTTATTGATAATTGCATCTTTAATCCATTGTTCTCTTTGATCATCTTGGATTTTACCGTGATTCGGTTTACTAAGCATATGATTGTGCATGTCTATAATTACATTACCCATAAGGTTCATTACATACTCCACATTAGTAGCATCTTTGTAATCTGTAGGATTCTCAAGATCTGTGATACGTTTACCATTACATGTATACACAGGTGGATCGTCATTAGAGGTTGCTATAACTTGATTAATAGTAGCAACATCATTCGGAGCTATTCCTGCTGATATGTTAGATATTCTTCTATTTTTTCCATCATATACGTTATTTATTTTATCTAAAACTATAGTTTGTTTTACAACAACACAATCCTGATCATCTTTACCAGATTTAACTTGGGTTAATCGTCTACCTTTACATATAAAATTAACACCAGTAGCTGATAGTTGTGGTACTTGTGTTAAAATAACAGCATCATGTTCCTCCGTGCCTAAACTTATATTTGACAA
This sequence comes from Neoaliturus tenellus, assembly GCA_030545055.2. Classification (NCBI taxonomy): domain Eukaryota; kingdom Metazoa; phylum Arthropoda; class Insecta; order Hemiptera; family Cicadellidae; genus Neoaliturus; species Neoaliturus tenellus. The sequence continues at coordinate 13,997 of JAQYXR010001829.1, read as the reverse complement.
TCTTTTATTTTTTCCATCCCACTTGTCACTTTTTAGTTGTAGTAAGGTAAACTTTTCACTTCCTTGCATAAACTCATCACCTTTCTTTGACACCACCTGATTTTGTTTAACAAAAGCGGATGTTCCTTTTTTCAAGCTTTCATTCATTTGTCTCACGGTAGCAGCATCCGATGGAGTTGAACCATCTTCCAGATTGGACAACACTTTTCCATGACAATTAATAACAGCACTATTATATAAAATACAATTATCTTTCATGTATTTTATATTAACACCATCACTTTCTTCTTTAGGATATCCAATATCGTTTATAGTATATTTATAGAAGGAAAATCCATCTTTTTTCTTTTCTGGTATTACAGAGTGCAAATAACGCTTATTAATTGTATCTGTATCCTCGGTTGGATCTGCCACATTAGTTATTTTATAATTTAAAGCATTGTATCTTTTTCCACTTTTAGTCTTTTCCAACAGTAAAGCGTATTCCATCGCAGTTAGAAAATAGCCTTTATTAACAACATCTCCATTGTTGACTGGTTTTGCAACATTAATAACCCTGTGAGATTTTGCATCATACAGTTGGTTATTGTCAAGTTTTAAACTTGTAGATGTTTCCTCCTTTACTGTTTTTAAATTTGTTGCATCTCCATCTTCTTCTGGATCTTTAACAAACTTTAAACGTTTATTATTTATGTTATAGTCACCTTCGGGTGTTTGCGGTAATCCACTTCTTTTTCTGTTTTCTCCAACTTGAACTCCTAACGCGGAGTATCGTCCGAACTTGTCGACGCTCATGTTAGAACTGACACTTTATACTCCTGTAACTCTTATATATCCGCGGATAATTATACGATTATGCCGCGATTCCTGAGTTCGTCAATCAGAGCTACCCATTCATTATTTAAACCTGTATGACCGGCTTCCATGGCTTCATGCAATAGTCTCATTCTATCAACCAATTTATTGATGTCGTTGTAGTAAATCACATTCGTATTGTATAGATTTTTCATCAATCCTTTGCCAGATGTTGAAGTATCTCCTTTACTCTTTTTACCATGTTGTTCAAGAAGTGATAAATCCATAAGTGATAAAGATTTTCTTTTCAGTGGTTGTCTCACCGCTGGTGCAGTACGTAATGTTGGCAATTTTCGTGGAGGAAACAACTTTTTTATAACGATGTTATATTTTGTTGCACGTGAACGATTAATCATTGCATCCTTTAAGTAGTTTCTTTTATGAGCGTTAGTATTTTGTAGAATCTCCTTAAAAACACTTAAATCTTTGGATGAATATCTTAGTGGTATGTTTTTAAAAATTAATTCATATAGTCCTTTTGTTCCTTTATATTTATGCTCACCAATAATGATGTAATCGTCTTGTGTTATTTCAAGCTTTGAATCGCCGATCTTTAATTCATTCCCATCAATTCTTGCTCCGTATACATGTGATCTACTCAAATTCGGGTTTGATTTCATGTCATGTAGCATTTTCATTATATATTTTCTTCCAAGAGGTCCATGTTGTAATATATCGCTACTCAATTGAGTTAAATTTGGAATAGATTGTTCAGCTTCAGGTATTGGCTGTTCTTCTTCCTTTTCAACAATTGGTTCTTCTTCTTTTGTTTCTTCTTGTTCACTAGCACTTGTATATGAATCATCATCTTCTTCTTTTTTTATTGCTTGTACTTCTTGTTTAGAAACTGGTAGTAAAACATCTCCTTCATAACGAGGTTTACCAATAGTTTCTGATATTTGTTTTAAAGGTTCCGTAATAGGTTTAAATGTAGTCTCTAGAAATTCTTCTCTTTCACTTAAACCCATCCTCAATGCACGATTTTTCATCCTAATAGAATCACTGAGTGATTTTATTTCTTTTAATAGTTTTTCTTGATTCGCCATGTTTACACTGTGAAGTTCAACGTGTAACTAGATGTAGCACTGGTAGTTCAACGCATAAATACAAATTTATCCAACCCTATACGATATCTACCATTTTTAATATCTTCTTCCTTCATAATAACGAGAAACCCATATTTCTCATTCCATGCTTTGCCGCACATCTCTTTAAATTTCTCAAATGTCATATCCGCATTTACATGATCATTATATATATGTTTTAAATTTGTTTCATCTTGCTTGAAGATGATCAACATATTTGCATTGTCTCTTATGAGTTGTTTTGGAATCTTACTGTATGTTTGACCAATATAAATGCTATCGATATTATGATGTCTTCCCATAGCGAAGTAATTCCTTATAGTGTCGTGATTTTCACAAGACACATCATCAAAAATAAAAATAGAAAATGGTTTTGCTTCATTCTTTGCATAATTGTTTCGCTGGCATTAAACTTGTAGAAATTCACTTCAGGTACACTTGCAAGTACTTTATCTAATAATTGATATTTTGGTTGTTGCAATGATTTTGAAAAAATGTATATATTGTTAAAACGCAATCCTTTAGGATTTGTTATAAGGTTAAAAACAACATTAGTTTTTCCACAATTTGAAGGACCAGTTATTAGACATCTTATCGTATTTGGTAGTAATTCACCATGTTTACCATGATTTAACTTATCATTGTTAACTGTCAATTCATCAATATTATTGATATTAAATCGATCTTTTTGTTGTACAATCTCCATCTTGTGTCAAGGTTAAACACACAATGAGCTATTAAATTACTATACCAAGTCTTTTGAAGGAATCCATGAGTCTTCACTTTTATCGAATCCTAACCACCGGACTTTAACTATATCCTTTTTCCTTTGTAAAACCTTCTCAACAAGATATACATCACCGACATTTGATTTCAACAATTCATGTCCGTAGAATCCACCTTGAAGTAATTCACCCTTGTTATCCTTCAATAAGTAAGTTTCAGGTATAGTTGGTTGCACTTTATAAACTGTAAATACTTCATTAGTCCAATTTGGTAGATATCTTTTACTAAATACACCTTTGTATTTGCTTATACGAACTTTATCGTTGACCTTAAACTTTTTTGGTTGCAACCTTTCCAATTTAGGTGTTGTATTATTTCTGATGCGTTGTAATACAACTTTAGCATTAGCACTGTTTACTTGGATAGGTTTCATTCCGATGGTACGATGATATTTGTTGTTATATTCTTTTATAAGTTGTGGTAATATGTCATACCACACGTATGATCCTCGTTTTGAAAATTGTTTATACATCGCTCCTTTCAATGTTCTATTGAATCTTTCAATTATTGAAGCTTTAACTTCAGAATTTGTAGAATAATGATTTATTTGATATTTCTTCATCAAAGCTCCAAAGTCTTTATTAAAATATTCTTTTCCATCATCGGTCTGTAGATGTTTGATTTTGAATTTATTTCTTTGTATCGTTGTTTCCATAGCTTTAGTAACACTCTTACCAGTCTTATCCTTCAATGGTAAGGCGTCAGCTATTTTAGTAAAACAGTCTATAATTGTTAAAATATATTTAAAACCTTTGTTTAATTTACTGTGCGGTATCATTTCAATTAGATCAGCTTGATAAAGATCATTCATTCCCTTAATAATTGTACTTCTTCTGGGAAATCTTCTTCTTGCTGGTTTATGTAGTTCATTTACAATCTTGTCCTTCACACTTTCCATCTTTAGGTGTTGCTTTTACACCGCTTGTAAAAATACTGATCCGTACAATAGTTCATTCTCTTTTATATAGTTTGAATATAGGTCAAGGCCATTTTCATATTAGTGTAAAAAAGAGGAAACATGGCATTGAGCTTGCCATGTCCCCTCTTCTTTACGGAAAGGAAAAAGGAAGAAGGTAGAGGACGAAGAACAGGTTTACTGGTCGATAGGGTTTAGGGAGTAGTGGCCGAACGGTAAAGTATTAATTTTATCTTCTAAAATATGGCGCTTGTCATCTTTGTAGCTTAATGCCCACTTTGTTTGTTTGACACTAAAAAGTTGATGATTATAACTTCTAATAGTGTTGAACGTTGCAGTTGTTTCGACATCTTCAAACAAACATCTTTTATAATGTTCAAACTGTAGTGTAAGGGACGCCAAATTTCCATGAATATTTTTTTTCTCCACTCTCCATAGAAACATCAATCAACCAGATGCCAGCACCTTCATCAATTACTATTATTATATTTAAAGCACAATAATTAAATATTTATTCCAAAGATAAATTGCATTTTTTTTAAGAAATTAAATTAAAATGAATCAACAAGAATATTTTGAATATGAAAAATATCAAGTTTTAATAATTTATTTGTCAAGAAAACTTGCTGTAAATCCCAAGTGAATGAATGTATTAAATCAGTGGTAAGAATATACGAACGAGATAGACGCAGTTTTGTTGTGGCGTCTTATCTCCTTGTACCCGTCAGCTGATAGCTGCCGCGGTGCGGCACGGCCGCGGGCCGGCCGCCCGACCCTCGACATGAGCGATCCCCACTCCAGGGTGGTGGGGAGAGGCGCGCATGCGCACTGGCACAGGGTGCCCTAACAAAACCAGCGTGCCCGTGTGGAACCGACAGTTCCCCGACTCAACAAGACCCCGAATAGGTCTCGACTCAACTTGTAAGTACTCGAACGAATCTACGACTTTAGTGCTTACAATTAACGATTATATATTTTTCTTTAATAAACGATTTTCCGATTAAAACCATTGATTTAAGTTAAATATTCTAAACGAGGATTGATTTATTATTTTCTTGAATTTATTAAAACTTTTTATTTGCAAACTTGTCTTTACCAGTCCGTACCAACACGGTACGTTAATTAATTAATTACTCACGCGGTGAGAATTAAATTAATACAGAAAAGTCCGTGAAATACAGGACGGTAGGGATTAATTTGTGAATTTGAATCAAGAATAAAATCATTTTAACGTAAAACTGGTGAAAATCACTTTGTTCTTTCTTGTCCTTGCAGGTCTGTGCAAGCCCGGATTGTAAATTATTTGTATTACGAACTCACGGAGTAGTAATATTCTTAATACGAACCAGGTCCGTGGAATACGGACAGCTAGGACAAATTTAATGGTTTAGAATAAAGCCAGATTTTCAAAATTAATTAATTAAACCTACTTTTGTAACTTGTTTCTGCAGGTCCGTGCAAACCCGGTGAAGAAAATAAATCTGATTAATAATTACAAATCAATTTATTAATAATTCCGTGGACATACGGTGCCGTAGAGTGACTTTGAAAGTTAATTTTGTGCGACCGAAAACGGCAGCAGTAGGTGCATTTTGCCGGTTCTAGGCCAACATATTTTTTTTTCCTCCAACAAAAATCATTGTATATTTCCGTGAAATACGGTACTAAAGGTCTGTATTGTAAAGTAGTTACTGTGCTTTAAGCTTGCTGTTTTATTTGTGCTTTGAACACTCTGCCACTAAATTAAGTGCACTCCTCTCATTAATTAATTCGATAATTAATTATCAACACTAAATTGCCAGCTTGTAATTTAACCACTCCCTCTTACTCATATCAAAAGATCTATATTTTCTTCTTCTCATTTAACATTAACTCTTTTCATCAAATACTTTAGTTCTTCTAACTCTGTCCGTGGGATACGGACCTAACCAAACTAATTAAACCATAATTATCGACTCTATCGACTCTGTCTGCTCTATCTGCTCTGTCCGTGGGATACGGACCTAACCAAACTAATTAAACCATAATTATCGACTCTATCGACTCTGTCTGCTCTATCTGCTCTGTCCGTGGGATACGGACCTAACCAAACTAATTAAACCATAATTATCGACTCTATCGACTCTGTCTGCTCTATCTGCTCTGTCCGTGGGATACGGACCTAACCAAATTAATTAAACCATAATTATCGACTCTATCGACTCTGTCTGCTCTATCTGCTCTGTCCGTGGGATACGGACCTAACCAAATTAATTAAACCATAATTATCGACTCTGTCTACTCTGTCTGCTCTATCTGCTCTGTCCGTGGGATACGGACCTAACCAAACTAATCTAACCAAAATTATCGACTCTGTCTAATCTGTCTGCTCTAACTGCTCTGTCCGTGGGATACGGACCTAACCAAACTAACCAAACCAAAATTTATCGACTCCGTTTACTCTATCTGCTCTGTCCGTGGGATACGGACCTAACCAAACTAACGAAACCAGAACTCTCGATTCTATCTGCTCTGTCCGTGGGATACGGACCTAACCAGGCTAACTAAACCCAACTCTTGACTCTATCTACTCTGTCCTTTGGATACGGACACTAACAACCAAACTTTTAACTCTCTAGACTACCTTTTACTACCGACTTCTCTACGCCTATACCAAACCTTCGATACACACCTTTTACCTTTCCCAACGTAAACTGTGATGACTGCTTAGAGCCATTCTTGAGTCCAAGTGACTAGGCCTACTTTATCTGAGTTTACGTTTTCCTTTTAAAGTAAATCCCATTATTATAACACCCAAGCTTTTCAATTTTCAAAAACCTTTTCGAAACCTTCACGAAATTCTCAAAATTCGAGCCCGGGAACGATACCCAGCTAGAGTTTTCATCCGGGAAACCATCTTAAGGCGTAACCCTTCTCTAAGTTTTACACCTAGGGAAAAATACGTCACAAATTCTGGCGCCCGAACAGGGACTAATATTTTATATTTTATGTAAAATTCTTGTAAAATTTGAGTCTGAGAGAGAAGTGCACTTGTCACATTGACGTGTAATATTTCCTTATCCTATCTTACACTTTCAATACCCTACCAAATCCCCACCCACACGATGTTTCCGCACTCTTTTCTACGCTTACTGCACGTTTTTAGCCAAATGTTACTGTTGCATGTCCTTCCTAAACAAAACCCACCTCGAACTGATCCCAACAAAAATAAATCCCCTTCCTCGCCTAACCCTGACTCTAAGACAACAACTGTTACTGGACCGACTACTACTTACTCGACCACGACTGTTACTGACTCCACTTTGACTATGACGAGTAGGATCGGTGAAATACCCGGTGGTGAAATACCCCCTACGACTGAGCAGACGACCGTCCAAAATGTAGGTGACGAGGAAGACAAGGGATTACGGGTCGGTTGGGTGTACTCTTTGAAGAAAGAAGAATTAGTGGAAATGATGAACCGTCAAGGACTCCCAGCTGATGGAAAAATGGATGATTTACGTGCTAGGTACATTTCATTTTTGAGGAAAGCATCCCCGTTGACAACTGAGAGCGAGGAACATAAATTAGATGTTGCGGGATATGTCCCTCCATATTATTCACAAATAGACAAAAATCTGTGGACCAGGCAAAATACTAACAGGGACTATGACCTGTCGAGACGACCTGAGCAAAATTTTGAGGCCGATGAAGCACAGAGTCTTAGAGAAATCTTGGGCTTAGCTCCCAATGCCAGTTCCGATACTGTGAAACGAGTGCTGACGAGTATGGTGAATTCCTCACAGAGTCTAGCGCAAAATTTACTTGAACCTCCGTCAAGACCCCATATTGCACCAAAATTGACTACTCGAACAAATGTAACCTTTGCCCAGACACCCGACAGTTTAGCCTTTCCAAATCTGAAGCCTTAGGTCAGCCGAATAAAGACAAAACCCACATTGGACAACGAAACCTCAAAATATAACCCTGAATCTAGTTCGGCAAAACTCTGCACTATGATAAGAAAATGGAATCTCCACTTCGATGGCGAGCGAAATCCTGTGTCATTTTTAGAGAGACTAGGAGAGATGATGGATTGTTATGATATGGATCCGGACGATATCTTGAAAGCTTTACCAGAATTATTGAAAGACAAAGCATTACTATGGTACAGGAACGAAAGAGAACTATGGGCCAATTTCAATGACTTTCAACACGCCTTTGAAGTACAGTACTTACCACCAGGATACAGGAGAAATCTTGATGATGAAATAAGATACCGAACACAAGGTGAGGAAGAACCGTTCAAAAACTTTGTGGTAGCGCTGCTCACATTAATGCGAAGACGAGGTGGTTTTTCTCTAAACGACAAGTTGGACAGAATTTACAACAACATGAGGCCTGAGTATAAACTGACTATGAGGAGAGAAAATTATATTAATGTACAAGGCATGATCAAAGATGCTGAAAACTATGAGAGTTATATCCGAGAAAAATCATTATACCGTCCTCCACCTAACCCGGCCCAGGCTCTCGTCCCCGAAACTGCTTACTACAATAAAACCAAACAGGCTCGAAACAACAACCATGGAGGATTCCCACAATATGGACGACCGAACACCCCATTCTTCAATCGTAGAGAAACCAACGAAACAAGAGATCACCATCAACATTTTAGACAATCATCCAATCAATTTCAAAACTCAAGACCAATACAACATAATATGATCTCTCACAACTCTTAACGACCACATGCTGAAAGGAAGGAACAAAGACCACTAGCGTCAGACCAAACTAACGAGAAGACAGATACGAAGATTTGTTGGAACTGTGACCAGACAGGACACCAATACCACGACTGCCCCAAGCCACGAGTCTTACGCTGCTATAACTGTAAACGTGAGGGATTTAGAACAGTTCATTGTCCATGTAGGCAGGGAAACGGGAATCGGGTCACAGAGACAGGAGGTCAGCTGAGACCCAGATACAACCCGCGACCTCCAATGAATTAACAACATACGCCAAAGGAATAACCAATTTCACTAGTACTTATGGAATTGCACCCTGTACAGACGAACGCCCCTATATAATTGTACATATCTACGATCATATCTTCCAAGGATTAATTGATACCGGAGCTATGGTCGGCATAATTGGAAAGACCGTGTCAAAAGTTTTGAAGAAAAATGGAATCCAACCCGAGGTGGTATTTCAGCCTTTGCAAATGGCGAATGGTTTTAAAACCCCAGTAACACAATTGTTCAAGTTTCCATGTGAAATAGGAGGTACGACTACAACAGTAAAAGCATTGCTTGTTCCCACGCTGACCACTGATGTTGTTATTGGAATGGATCTCATCACCCGTCTTAATATTGTAACCATCAATTATCCCAAATCAGTGACCGAACCCTCTTTGGACAAACCTACGGAAATCAACCTAGTGACCGAATTGACACCTTCAGAGAAAAATCAACTTAAATTGCTACTTGAAAGGGAGTTACCTTTGTTTGATAAGATTTCTGGGAGAACAAAATTAATTGAACACAAAATTAGGCTAAAGTCAGATATTCCGATCAAACAAAGGCACTATCCATTAAATCCCGCCATGTTGAAAGTTGTAGACGAAGAAATAAACAACATGCTTGCCGATGACGTTATAGAACCTTCAAGTAGTCCGTATAGTTCCCCGATTGTCCTGATCAAGAAGCCTACAGGGAAATATCGATTCTGTTGCGACCTAAGGAAAATCAATTCTGTCAGTGAGCCCGACGCCTACCCATTGCCAAAAATCAACGCAATCTTGGACCGACTTCGTGAAGCCCATTACATCTCGACCTTAGATTTGAAGAACGGATACTGGCAGGTACCATTATCTGAGGATAGTAAACCTATCACTGCGTTTACAGTTCCCGGAAGAGGGTTATTTCAATTTAAAGTGATGCCATTTGGATTACACTCAGCCCCAGCTACTTTTCAACGCTTACTTGACCGAGTAATTGGTCCAGAACTAGAACCCCGGGCTTTTGCCTATTTAGATGATTTGGTTTTAGCAACTCCTACTTTCGAAGAACACTTAGAAATTTTGCAGACTGTTTTACAAAGACTGCGTGATGCCAACTTGAAAATTAACCCCGACAAATGCCAATTCTGCCGAACTGAACTAAAATACCTAGGACACGTAGTTAACAGCCAAGGTGTGAATACAGATCCCGATAAAGTTAAAGCCATTTCCGAGTTCCCAAGACCCAAGACCATTAAACAACTACGTGCATTTCTAGGGATGGCATCTTGGTATAGAAGGTTTGTTCCCAACTTCGCAAAAATATCTGCACCTTTGTCAAAATTACTAAAGAAAACCTCGACTTGGAATTGGACTAACCTTCAGGAAGCTGCGTTCAATAGCCTCAAAGAGAAGCTAACTACTTCACCGACATTAGTTTGCCCAGATTTCACGCTTCCGTTCGAACTCCATACAGACGCCTCAAACGAAGGATTAGGAGCTTCATTGGTTCAGCGCCACGACAACAAAGAAGTGGTTATTGCCTTCGCCAGCCGCCTTCTCTCTGATCAGGAAAAGAAATTTTCGGTCACCGAAAAGGAATGTCTAGCAGTTGTATGGGCAGTCCGAAAGTTTAGGCCTTACCTAGAGGGCTATCATTTTAAAATTGTAACCGATCATCAAGCACTCAAGTGGTTAGTGAAACTTCCCGACCCATCAGGACGACTTGGAAGATGGATATTAGAGCTACAACAACACGACTTTGAAATTTGCTATAGAAAGGGAGCCTATAACAAAGTTGCGGATGCGCTGTCAAGAAACCCCACATCACCAGCACCAACCATGGACGGAGAGGATAACCAGCTATCCAATGAATTGGCAATCAACAGTGTAAATAATCAACCCCAACGACCCATTACCGTGACTGACAATTTGAAAAATTCTAATCAAAATTGGTTCACAAATCTGCTTCAAGCTGTAGAACGAAATCCGCTTAAATTTCCCAACTACCAAATCTCTACTGACGGTAGATTGTTGAAGTATATCAGAAAGAATAAACGCCAAAAAGCTTCAGATCCCACGACAGAATGGAAGATGTGTGTACCACCGGATTTAAGGCAACAAGTTCTCCAGGAAAGTCATGACCAGGCGGAGTCCGGACACTTGGGAATTCGCAAGACGTTACAAAGGGTTGGAAACCGATACTATTGGCCCGGCTGGCATAAGTTCGTCAAGGACTACGTTCGAAAATGCAAAAACTGTCAGGATTACAAAGTTGAACAAAAGAAACCGGTAGGTAAGATGTTCCTAAGAAGACCCACTGGACCGTGGTATATGGTTACAATGGATCTTATAGGCCCTCTACCAAGATCCAAACGAGGAAATAAGTTCGCGCTGGTAGTTCAAGACAATTTCTCAAAATGGGTGGAGATTACCCCACTTAGATCGGCCACAGCAGCTCAAGTTACGGAAAAGTTTCGAGACATGGTACTACTTCGATATGGAGCTCCCGAAGTAATCCGGTGCGACAATGGCACCCAATTCGCTTCAAGAATTTTCAATAACTTAGCCCGAGAATGGAACATTCGTCTAGAATTCACCGCACCTTATTCACCTCAATCGAACCCCACCGAACGCTACAATAGGGTACTGAAAACCATGATAGCACAATATGTAAAAGACGATCACAAAACATGGGATCAAAATATCCCCGAATTCAGATTTGCCATGAACAGTGCCATACACGACTCCACAAAATTTTCTCCAGCAATGATAAATTTCGGCCGTGAACTTAAATTACCAAGAGCGATCCATGGAGAACTGATGACGAGTGAAGAAGCCCGAACCTTTGAAGATGATTATTCCGAAAGAGAAATTCGACAGAAGAATTTGCACGACAAGGTAAAAAGGAATCTCTCAAAGGCTTTTGCCCAGCAAGCGAAATATTACAACCTCAGAAGGAGAGACAACGTCTACCAGTTAGGTGAAAAGGTCCTTAGAAGACATCATGTCCTTTCGTCTGCAACTGACGCTGTAGCACAAAAACTTACACCGAAGTTTACGGGTCCTTGTACTATAACTAGACAAATAGGTGCAAATCTCTTTGAAGTGACGGATGACCAGACGAACATTAGACACACGGTTCACACGAAAGACTTGAAGATTTTCCGACACTGACCGAGCATCATTAGCATCACAAAATAATCTGAGATAAGTTTTTTTTTTACTATTTCGAGAAGAAGTTATTGTTTATTTTATTTATGAAGACTGTGATATTTATTTTATGTTTGTTGAAGAATGTTTTGTTTTGCCGTTATTATTCAAAGCTCTATTTTTTCCATTTTGACAAGTTGTCACTTAGCTAAAATTATTATTTTAAGGAACAATGAGACTGAAATTGATTTGTTCAAGTGCCTCTTTACAGCACAAAATAAAGGAAAATTGTTCTTGTAATTATATTAATTTTATTTGTACCTTACCATTCAAGAAAGGAATTTGAGTTGGAGCAACATTGAACCAGAGTAGATTTTATTCTACCAGAAGGCATAGAGTTTTTTTTTTACAATTTTTTTTCTTTCCAAAGTAAGACGGGAGTGTAAGGGACGCCAAATTTCCATGAATATTTTTTTTCTCCACTCTCCATAGAAACATCAATCAACCAGATGCCAGCACCTTCATCAATTACTATTATTATATTTAAAGCACAATAATTAAATATTTATTCCAAAGATAAATTGCATTTTTTTTAAGAAATTAAATTAAAATGAATCAACAAGAATATTTTGAATATGAAAAATATCAAGTTTTAATAATTTATTTGTCAAGAAAACTTGCTGTAAATCCCAAGTGAATGAATGTATTAAATCAGTGGTAAGAATATACGAACGAGATAGACGCAGTTTTGTTGTGGCGTCTTATCTCCTTGTACCCGTCAGCTGATAGCTGCCGCGGTGCGGCACGGCCGCGGGCCGGCCGCCCGACCCTCGACATGAGCGATCCCCACTCCAGGGTGGTGGGGAGAGGCGCGCATGCGCACTGGCACAGGGTGCCCTAACAAAACCAGCGTGCCCGTGTGGAACCGACAGTTCCCCGACTCAACAAGACCCCGAATAGGTCTCGACTCAACTTGTAAGTACTCGAACGAATCTACGACTTTAGTGCTTACAATTAACGATTATATATTTTTCTTTAATAAACGATTTTCCGATTAAAACCATTGATTTAAGTTAAATATTCTAAACGAGGATTGATTTATTATTTTCTTGAATTTATTAAAACTTTTTATTTGCAAACTTGTCTTTACCAGTCCGTACCAACACGGTACGTTAATTAATTAATTACTCACGCGGTGAGAATTAAATTAATACAGAAAAGTCCGTGAAATACAGGACGGTAGGGATTAATTTGTGAATTTGAATCAAGAATAAAATCATTTTAACGTAAAACTGGTGAAAATCACTTTGTTCTTTCTTGTCCTTGCAGGTCTGTGCAAGCCCGGATTGTAAATTATTTGTATTACGAACTCACGGAGTAGTAATATTCTTAATACGAACCAGGTCCGTGGAATACGGACAGCTAGGACAAATTTAATGGTTTAGAATAAAGCCAGATTTTCAAAATTAATTAATTAAACCTACTTTTGTAACTTGTTTCTGCAGGTCCGTGCAAACCCGGTGAAGAAAATAAATCTGATTAATAATTACAAATCAATTTATTAATAATTCCGTGGACATACGGTGCCGTAGAGTGACTTTGAAAGTTAATTTTGTGCGACCGAAAACGGCAGCAGTAGGTGCATTTTGCCGGTTCTAGGCCAACATATTTTTTTTCCTCCAACAAAAATCATTGTATATTTCCGTGAAATACGGTACTAAAGGTCTGTATTGTAAAGTAGTTACTGTGCTTTAAGCTTGCTGTTTTATTTGTGCTTTGAACACTCTGCCACTAAATTAAGTGCACTCCTCTCATTAATTAATTCGATAATTAATTATCAACACTAAATTGCCAGCTTGTAATTTAACCACTCCCTCTTACTCATATCAAAAGATCTATATTTTCTTCTTCTCATTTAACATTAACTCTTTTCATCAAATACTTTAGTTCTTCTAACTCTGTCCGTGGGATACGGACCTAACCAAACTAATTAAACCATAATTATCGACTCTATCGACTCTGTCTGCTCTATCTGCTCTGTCCGTGGGATACGGACCTAACAAAACTAATTAAACCATAATTATCGACTCTATCGACTCTGTCTGCTCTATCTGCTCTGTCCGTGGGATACGGACCTAACCAAACTAATTAAACCATAATTATCGACTCTATCGACTCTGTCTGCTCTATCTGCTCTGTCCGTGGGATACGGACCTAACCAAAT
>JAQYXR010001828.1:0-23522 GCA_030545055.2 Neoaliturus tenellus | reverse complement strand
GCCCTAAAATATTGGTAGGGAGTTCTGAAACACCCTGTATTACAAAAATCGAAATTTGAAAACCTTTTCGATGGATTTATTTTACAACCTTTTAATCAGCTTATTGTAAACACACAATGTTTTTGTCTAAATACAGTAGAAGAGCAAACGCTCAAAAAGGACTTGGTTTACTATGACCGGCACCTAAAAACGTATATAACTTTAGGGTGTCTCTGAACTCTCTACCGATCTTTTCAGGTATTATTCCTCAACCAAAGAAAAGCCAAAATATCATATTTAAAATTTCCAAAACTCCATAGTTACCTGTACAGCAGCCATTTTGTATTTTTTTAAGAATAATTATTAATTTGAGAACGGCTAGACGTAATAGTTTGAAAGTCGGTACACAGCTTTTGTAAGTAAAGACCCAGCTGAAAAAATAATCAAATTTTTATCATTCACATTTTCAAAATGGCGGCTGTTTCAAATCTTTAACCTTAAATTGCATAAAAACTGCATAACATAGCAAACTTTATGTTATTGTGTGTTTTTTGGCAAATTTAATTTAAAATTAAACGGTGTAAAATTTATGAAAATCGGTTCTGAAATAAGGGAGATAGAGGGATTTATCTGAGGCTAGTCACTGTCGTACCGCTTTACCGGGAGCATTTTTGGTAAAAACGAATTGGCGCCGCGACCGCGCTTTTCACACTGCAACCAGCTCAGATGGGTGACTATTTGTATTAAAATCGTTCTATCTCGCTTATTTATGAACTGATTTTATAATTTTTACATAGTCGGGTTTTAAATTTAATTTTTCAAAAAAAAAAGAACACATAATAACATAAAGTTTGCTACGTTATGTAGTTTTTATGTGATTTAAGGTTAAAGATTTTATTACGTAAAGCCGTTCTTAAATGAATAATTATTCTTTAAAAAATACAAAATGGTGGCTGTACAGGTAGCTATGGAGTTTTGAAAATTTTAAATATGGTATTTTGGCTTGTCTTTGGTCCAGTAATAATACCTGTAAAGGTCATCCAGTCGAGAGTTCAGAGACACTCTGTATACTGGATTATTATTAATGAGAAGAAAAAATAATATAATGTTATACTATAGATGAAACATAATAGAATTATTTATAATACTCAATTTTATAGTTGCTTTGTACAATGAAAATTAAATAAGTTTTTATTATTAAATTGTTTAATGTTACTTAATTATGTAAAGCAGTTAATTAATTGTGAGGAAATAGCCATTTTAAAAAGTAAATTTTATACTTGTTTCATATCATCTGCCTAGCGTTCCACTCACCATGACCGAGTATCGACGGGCAATGATTCGTTTGAAAATCAATTTTACTCACTTGTAAATAAAACGAATTGAAAAAATAGTATGCAAATTATCATCAGCGATTTAGTCATGTACCTTGGAATTTTATTTTTACCAATTGTCTGGCATTTTTTTAATGGTGACCTCTTGAACCGTACCATTTTCCCAGATGTTACTTCGTTAAAATACGTGATAGTAGATGTTAGCTGCAGTGCATTCTTTCACAACAGCTTCTGGAATCAAATATTTTTTCATCCTGTATGGAAATATAGTGGATATGGTAATAAAGCGTGAACCTACAAACCATCTAATAGCTATGGTTATACGCCATTACGTTTCAAGGAATCTTTGACAGACATATGTAATTTCGTTCATGCCGCTTCCAGGTCTTCAACTTGACTAAAAATAGCCAACTTACGTACATGAGTGCACATTGACATACAAGGCCAAAGGTTACGTGGTAGACTGAGGAGAATTTGATATTTTAACCAGTTGAATTAGTATATATTAAATTCAGTAGATTAATTAAACACAATTAACATAAATATGTGCAATTAAACACATATTGCATATATGTTTAAGGAACTGTTTTAAATGATCTAAAACTGGTCATAAATATTTACTGTTTTTATTGATAACTTCCTCGTGGGTAACGAAACTTTTGTAGTTCAAGTAGGCCTTAATCCTTTTTTAACTTCTCTCGCCGAAAGAATAAAAAATACGTAAAATATGGAATGTCATAATTCGAAGTTGTAATTCTGATAACGTATAAAGTTGTAATTCGAAGTATGTCACTTCAAATAGTATCTTGGTGATCATTATTCTCAACCCTTTTAAGTCTGATATCCCCTCAATAATTGATATTTTATAAAAAGTGTCTTAGAGGATATCAAATTTGGGATAATTGACTAGACATTTTTTTTATTTTACACTTTAATATGGGAAGTGGCCAAACATAACTTGGTATTTTACTCTAGATTCCAACAGAACCACAATTATTGGGATAGGACACAAATCTACAGGAAAATATTCTCCATGGTAACCTTCATTTGACAATTCAGCCCAAAATTTTCACGGTTCACACAAATCATCCTTTCCCAATAAGGAACACATTACATATATTACTCATGTCAACCATCAAAACTGCAAATTACTCAGCTTCTTCCACTACCCACAAGGTAAACCGAACCGAAAAAGAAATTACAATCCGAAATACCTCCTTCCGGATCCACACAACTTCCGGCGTCGTGCCGGCGGCGAACTTGTTGCCTCCTCCCTCGCGCGGCCGCGGGCGACGATGGGACTGTAATTGGTCCCATTTATAATTCCCATTTAGCGGTCGTCACCGCGGTCGTGGGGAGATAACCGCAGCGCCCCGGGAGGACGACCGAGGACCGTCACGGCCAAGACCACGGTGAGGGCCAAGGCTGAGGAAAGTGGAAAGGAAACCGCCGAAGATCGGATCACTGAAGTTCGGAAGACACCGGTGTACTTCCTGTAGAAAGTAGATCACGACGGGGTTTAGCATTGCAAAGCGAAGAGGTTATATGAGTATCGTGTATATCGGGGTAATTGTTGAGTGCTAATTGAGTGTCACGACCGAGCGCTACCTGAGGACCTCCACGACACCGAGTG
The DNA here is from genome assembly GCA_030545055.2 of Neoaliturus tenellus. Lineage (NCBI taxonomy): Eukaryota > Metazoa > Arthropoda > Insecta > Hemiptera > Cicadellidae > Neoaliturus > Neoaliturus tenellus. The sequence continues at coordinate 20,576 of JAQYXR010001828.1, read as the reverse complement.
TCGGCTACTTTAGAACACCCGGGTGTCGGCTGACCTACCCGGCGTGACGCTTCTGTATCGGAAGTTATGCGCATGGCTGTGGAAGAGTTATTTCTTCCCGTCCTTAGGATTTTTCATATTTTCTTTTAACAGAAAAACAGTTTTTTTTCGATCATGAGGATTAGAGTTGGTCCCATAACTGAGAAAAGTCAGGTTTCCGTCCTACACTCCTTAAAAGTGTCCATTTTATGTACTTTTTATGGGAACTAAATTTAACAAAAACCAACTGATAAGTGTATAAATAATTAATCTAGAAATTTCATCTCGTGGTTCATTAAATTTAAAACAGAATACGCCTTGGCATGACGAGTGAGCGAAGATAACGAGCTCGTCGTGGGAGCAAGTGTATCGAGTGAACGAGCTCATCATTGGCCTACAACAGTTAACACAAGTTTACTGAGCGAACGTGGGGAGGGGGCTGTCCAACCTTACCTATAGTAGTTTGGTCATTTATTACTTAGGCCCGGTTCACACGAGCGTCAAAATACACTGCGTGCACGGGTACGCGTCAGATTTTCACCCCGTCAGATTGGCACCACGACAGTTTGGCACCGATCCTAGAGGTGACAATCAGTCGCCTGCGCTGCCCGACAGATTGTCACCCCGAGAAGGGCCGGTGCCAATCTGTCGTGGTGACAACCTGACGCCGGCCGCTTGGGGTGACAATCTGTCGTGACAGTACCCGACAGAATGGCACCACTAAGCTCCTCCTCGCACCTGAGGTCCTCCTCGTTTTACTTATAATATAATATTTATAATTTCCTAAGACCTAATCTGATGTAAGAAATCAAAAGAAAATTTTTACTAAATAGTACTAACCATTATAATTTATAACTATAGCCTATACCTAATGGATGATTAAAACATTATAAAATAATGTTATTATTTTCATAAAGTCGAATTATAAATTTGTTTATAGAAAGGCAAAAACCAATAATTCATGTTTCGTTAATTTTGATATAATTTATTAAATCATTTTTTTTAAAACTGTTATGGGAATATTCACCCCCATAAAGAAAAATCAATATTTACTACTGATTAGAGTAAAATATCCCGAAGCAAAATCTAATTTTCAGCAAAACGTCATCGAGCGGGGCACACGAAAACTTAACGGGCCTGCTTACAATTTTGGTCACGTGAATAGATGCGGTCAAATTTCAATTACTGTATTTGGAAACATTGCAATAGCCTAACTTAGTATCAGTTTTACGTGTAGTTTTAAATACAAGTAAATGAAGTCATAAGCATAGACTATCATTCTAATCCTCATTAAATTACAAATTGATTTATACTAATGACCCTCTGATTTCAAAACTTAAAACTTACTTTTTAATTACAGTAAAAGAAAACTAGAATTTCTAACACTGTAGGATACATTGACCTTTTAGTAAACGGGTTTCTTCCAATGCTTATGAAGATACTTATTTCTATTAATTAGACATCAAATAAACGTCTTAAATCAGTAGTTAGCCAGTTAGCATTTTTTTATTTTCGATAAAGCAAATTAAATTCTAAATTTTAGGTTATAAAAGTTATTTATTAGCAATTTAATATAAATTTATGTAAAAGGGAGATAAAAAGTGTAAACAAAACTATAAGTTGAATAAAGTTTTGACTTTATATCGTAATAAAAAAGTATTAGAATATTTTTTTAGTTTAGAGTAATGATGTAATTTTGTTCCTTATTTGATCTAGATTAGAATATCTTGTTGAATAACCTATGATCTAAAAGGCAGGATATGTCACATTTCAATAATTTTATCGTATTGAAACTTGTGCTGAAAATCGGGCGCAAATTGTCACTTGATTTTAGTGGTGGGGAGAAGTATGCAGGCCAGTCAGTTTTCGTAAGCCCCGGTCGAGCCTCCGAATGGGACGGTGGAACTCATATAACTCATTGAAGATACGTTATAAGATCCCAAAATGGATATAATTAAAAAAAACGTTACGCAATATACCTTATGGCTTGAAAACGTAAAACTTTAAGAGTCGCAAAAATTAATTTAAAACTGGCAATAAATGCAGTTTATAGGCCTATATTTCTTTTTGAATAACTTACTACTTTCACTAAATCTTAACCTGGATTCCAATAAATAATCTGTGTAGGCCTAAACCTCTTATTTGTCCTTTCGTCAAAACCAATTTCACCAGGATGGCAGTTTTATAAGAACATCATATAGCTGGTTAACATTTGAAAGCGCCATCGAGAAATAAATCAAAGGCTAGGGGGCGAAGCCCGAAACGATAAGACCTTTTTAATTATGATTTGTCATTGCGCTTTATTCTAAGCTTTAAAATGACACCTCAATCTTAAAAATCGGTTCAGTAGGTCGAGAGAAAAAGGGACGTAACAGACTAAACCCTTATAGAAATAAGAAGATAGATGCTTATAATAATGAAAATTGTGTCTAAAAAACTTTCCAATTATAGATTTTACACTTTTATCAACTTGTAGTCTAGCACAAGTTGAAAATGTTTATTTTTATTGTATATAATGTAATTATTATGAAAAGCTATTAAAATGCATACATTTAGTTCAGAATGCGCAGTAGAATTTGAATAAAGCAAGAGAACAATAGCATATTTTAAATTTTGTTTTAAGATAAATATAAAAAAAATAATAATATTTTTTATTCAACATTCTAAAAACAGCCTCGGTGAAAAATATTGTGTGAGTTAATATGAAATTGAATAAAACACTTATTACATAAATACTGTAGACAATTAATTATTCCTTACACAAAAACATAAAATAAATGGAGAGAAATGTTTTTGTAGTCCTAAGTGATATTGTATCAGTAAGGAAAATTGGAAAATTTGTAAATGGTAACATGTAAGATTATTTTGGAAACAAGCAATAAAAATTAAGTAGGCTATTTACTATTAATAAATTTGAATATTATTGTCTTTATAAGAATAGGCCTAAATAAAAAAAATATTTTATTTTATATAAATTTTATATAGAATTTTATATAAAATTTTCTATAAATTTTTTATAGAATTTTATATAAAAAATTATGAATGTTGTACAATTTTTTTTATAAATTTTTAATGCTGTAAACACCTGCATTACGAGGTTGTAACAGAATTGCAAGGAGCGCGAAGAAAGTAAGACAGAGTGCATGTAAACAATGCACTCTGATGATGTCGCACTCCATGCGATCATCATATACTACCAACCTAAGCTACATACATCTACATTTTCTTCCTCTTCAAAATGACATTCCATTTGACTAGTAATAACGATGTACACTACATCAAATAACAATTTTAGCTAGCGGTTGTCTGCCAGCCGTTCGCCATTTGTTTTATAGAGTTCGAAAATACGTATATTGTACATTCAAACTTATGAGACCTTACGACTTATAAATTGATACTAGTTAGGAACTCTTTTGACAAACCAGAGGTCCAAATACAAATTTATACGATACAAATTACTACCTGAGCTAGGTAAGTTCAAAAAGTAATGTTTTGACGTTTCAAACGTGGTGGCTACTTGGATTGACGTTGAAAAAAATAAAAAAATTTCTGTGAGTTATTAGTTGCTGTAACACAACTACTGTACTTATCGGTTATCTCTTATTATAATAAGAAATTTCATAATATTACCTGTCATATGACATAATAATGTAACCACTTTTAAGGTGTTTTTCACAGGTGTTTTTCACCGGTGTTTTACTAGTACAAAATGTTTAGACGTAGATGACCGTTTCGAGGCCGTGGCACTATAAACGGTCTCCCACTGCTCTAGTTAAATCTTGTCTATTTATTTTATTTTATTTTTTGCGCGGGTCCTATGTAAGCGCGAGGCCCGGTGCGTTCGCACCGCTCGCACCGCCCTAAGGCCGGCTCTGAGGATCGGTGCCAATCTGACGTGGTGACAATTTGACGCCGGCCGCTTGGGGTGACAATCTGTCGTGACAGTACCCGACAGGTTGGAACCTCGAGAAAGGATCGGTGCCAATCTGACGTGGTGACAATTTGACGCAGGCCGCTTGGGGTGACAATCTGTCGTGACAGTACCCGACAGGTTGGAACCTCGAGAAAGGATCGGATCCAATCTGTCGGGGTGACAACCTGACGGGGAGTGTTATTTCAGGGGATCGGATCCAATTTGACTCCGGGTGCTAAAACACCGTGGTGCCAATCTGTCGTGGTGCCAACCTGACGGCGACCCGCGTGCACGCTGCGTCGACGCGGCGTTCCCGGTTCACACGTGCGTTTACGTGTGTACTGCTCCATTTGAATACATGTACTGCCCAAACGCCGCTGCGAAATAAAGCTGCGTCAACGCAAACGCAAAACGCTCGTGTGCACCGGGCCTTAAGTTGTTCTAACAAAAAGAAAATTAATAGAAATAAACTGGCTGGGTGGCTGAGTGATTCTAGTGCTCGCCTTTAAATCCAAAGGTTGCCGGTTAAAAGTTATTTAAAGGTTTGAAATTTAATAACTTAAATAACGGTTAAATAACTTTAAAGGTTAAAGTTATTTAAAAAGGTTAGCTTTTTAAAGGTTTGATTCCGGACCCAGTTGTAATTTGTCATTTGGCTATTAATTAATGGTGCTTTCTAACAGCTGGCCAATGTTAGATAGTAACAAGATTGGTGTTTGGACCGTTCCCCGTCAAAAGGTTAAAAAGATTCCACTGGCGTAGATAGACACAAAGTAAATTTTCTTCAGTTCAGATTACAGACATAATTTGTATTTATGCTAAAAAATATTATTCCCTATCAATGTAACAATTGGATAAAGGATAACCTCTTAGACCAGACAATATTTTTTTTAACAATCAGTTGAAACAGAATTGATTAAAAAACAAAAAAGAACAAAAGTAATATTTCTTACGTACAGCGTACAGCTACAGATACTATTGGATGTGATTATTTATATATTTTTCAATGTTAATATACATTATAAAAATATACATACAGTTTCAACCACATGGATACACTGAGTGTTCATCATACTAAGACCACTTTTGCGAAAACCCCAAATAAAACGGCGACCTTCACCTAAAGTTTAAGTGTATAAAGTTCAAAGCGATTGAAGGTGATGAGAGCAGTGTAAAGGTTACGGCGAGTTATCGGTTGAAAATTGATAGTCGAGCCTGAGGAGTAAGTTACTACACAACCCGGCGCTCCCCCACCCCCCGGGGGACGGGGACCGCAGGAGGGTTATAATGATGATAACATTACAGCCGTGACATGGGCACCGTCAATATGTGGGCAGTAAATATGTGGGCTGAGACGCGCGCCGTTAAATACACTCGTGTTTGTGGCTTATTGTGTGGAAAATAAATGAATAAAGCAATTTTATGAGCATTAAGATTTTTATTAAGTTCACTTGTAAATCATTCATTGTGGTTAACTTGTAGTCTCTCTATAGAAATTGTAGTAACTGAATTCATAAATTTGAGTCGCAGGTCATAAAATATGTAAATCTTTTCGGTTGCATGAGACATTTTGTGTTCTACCTATAATTTAAAACGTATAAGGCGTTATTTACTTCGTGACCACTGTATAAAATTATCAATAGCCTACTATTATTTACACTAAGACCAAAATGGTCAATATGCTGTTTATCAGAAACGATTTTTCTATCATTGTTCACCTACATACGTAGCCAACACCAAAGAATTAGTATATTTTAACTTTACATATGAATTGCTGAGTAAGTTTTTCAAACAGAAGTGAGTGAGTACCAATTTTGTAAAGACAGCATCGATATCAATACCGAGCACTTTATCACCCTCTAGGCAAGTGATCGGAGTGAACAAAATAGACCTAATAGTCGTAATGAACACTGGAATAATATCTCAATATATCTATGTGTACGAAGCATGCGTAAATAAATACATAACAATATTTTTAAGTTAAATTTTAACACGAAGTACATAAAAAACAAGTTAAAAATGTAAATAACTAACACTCCTCTAACACATAGTGAGCTAAAACATTAATAGAATTGACTAAGAATTTCGTAATCCCTTTCTACCAGTTAGCTAGGAGTGGCAAAAACTTGTTGGATTGGCAAAAACAATTGATATGAACACCTTCCAATGTTCTTTTGTGGAAAATCAAGTAGTTTCAATAAATTGCGGTGTTACAATAGACAGTTTGTATGTCTCTATTTGGACCCTCGCCTACTCCCGGGTCATCTGGCACTTTCAAATGTTGGGAAACATCTCACAGTATCAGCGACGACCGTGCTAATGGCCTAGAGAAGTGGGCTGTGATGTCTTAATATTCCAGCAACAGTGTCGCATCTTTGTTGCTGAAACAAGGAATTTGAAAATTAGTTTTATATTTGCTTCTCCCTGCAGTAGTTTTCTCATGAAACTATCTAACAAAATTTCAAATCAAATGTTTATAAACTGCACTGCCATTTGATAATACATACCTTTACATGATCTTATAAGTCGTTGTCCTCTATCGTTTGTGGTGAAATGTATAAAAGTTAACCAATAGATTGGTTAATTTATGGATTGGTTATTAAATAAGTAAGTTTGTGGACTACTGTAAAACTAATGTGCTATAGCCTGGATATAACCTGCTATAAAACTGACCACTTACTTTCACCCTTACCTTCTATGTTTGCAGTTTGCCTAATTTATTGCCGGAAATATCCTATATTCTAATACGAGTAAGGTATGGTATACTACATGTATGTATGTGTATAAATAAGTACTCGCCTACGGCTCGATGGGGGCTCCGCCCCCATGCCCCCTTAGGGAGTTGCCCGAATTTGATAATTGCTCTCTTTAAGTACTGAACAGGCTCGTTGGGGCCTCCACCAAACGCTATCCTCGTCTTCGCTGACTTAGTTTAATTAAAAAGTCTAAATCATTTAAGATATTCTCTTGATATTTAAAGTTTAAATTGATACTTTTGAATTATATATTTTATGAAAAGTTCAGGGTATGTGTATGTAGCTGAATTTCAGGCATCTATGTACCATAACGGCAAACAATTAGAGCAAGTTTTCAAAATTAAGGACTTGGGTGTCATTTTTGACACAGAACTGAAATTTGACGATCATGTGATTCACATAACCAATGAAGCTAACAAAATGCAGGGTTTCGTTATTAGAAATTCAAAATTATTCAGCAGTTGTGAAGCGATCATTAAACTATATTATTCATTAGTTAGAAGCAGGTTAGAATACTGTTCTGTGGTCTGGGCGCCTAGCCACATTACATCAAGCAATCAAATTGAGATAATTCAGAATAAATTTCTTCGATACTTATTTTATAAGAAATTTAATGTTTATTGCCAGAGGGATTTTCCTACTAGAGAATTAAGGACAATTTTTTTTCTGTTGATAAACTTTCAGTTAGGAGAAATTTATTTATATTGTCTTTTGTTTTTAAATTAATAAACTTCAATATTAATTCCCAGTTTTTGTTAAGTATCTTAAGTTTACATGTTCCAAGAAATAACTTAAGGCCATCTGTTTTATTTTCCTTGCCCAGATGCAACACTGTTAGCAATTATAATTTTTCTTTACACCGAATTTTAAGGTTTATTAATACCAATTCACATAATTTTGATATATTTAACGATAGCTACAATAATTTTAAAAGTTCATGTCTTAAAATATTAAGGCATAGTGATCCTTGACCTTTGTATGTATTTCTGTTTATTTTTATTATTATTGCTAGAGAAATATCCATATTATTATTTATAAGCACTGCAGTGTAATTCACAATTGTTATTTTTTTTGTATATGTGTTGCTACAATTATATGTATTTTTTCACACCATTCAAAATGTGGAGATGTTTGTATTTTATTTTTTAATCTTCTTTTAGTTTGCAAATGTTATTTGTTTTCTTTTTTAGTAGGACTGCCTTTTGTTTTAGTTTAATTATGCATATTATCTACTCTAAATTCTTGTATTATTGTTATTTTATGTTAGTCAAGACAGCTGTTTTAGGTTATTACCTGTAGCTGTTATGTAAATAATTGAAATAAATAAATAAATAAATAAATAACAACAAACGAAAAGCATTCAAATAGATCAATTTTGTTGAAAGTACGCATCAAGTTGAAATTAGATTTTGTGAAAGTACGCCCCTTTTTGAGGGTGAAGGGGGTGAGATACGCCAAAGTGTCACAGGACAAAAGTTGTAGGACGTCTATAATGTAATAAGTATTGGCATAATATATTACATATACCGATGTAGCGGTATATTTACCAGGTTAAAGCGAATTACAAACACTTTACATGAAAAAATTTTAAGAATTTTGTGATTTTACAATTTTTTGGGACTAAACCTCGATAGAAATTGGAAAAAAGCTATTACTATAGAAATAAACTGTTGAAGTCATTATAGAAATAGAAATTCATGCATATATGTTGCATTTTAGTAAAGAAAAATATCAAAATTTCGCAATTTTGCGAGGAATTTTAGAAATGTTGAAAGTACGCCCATTTTTAAGGATGAAGGGAGTGAGATACGGCAAAGTTTCACCGGAATAAACTTGTAGAGCGTCTATAAAGGAATATAATAAGTGCAAAGCATATAACGAAATGGCAATACATTTACTGGGTTAAAGTGAATTACAAACACTTTACATGAAAACAAAAATTTAAGGAATTTGTGGTTTTACACTTTTTTACTAAAATCAGATTGAAATTGGCAAATAACTACTAATATAGAAATAACTGTTTGAGATCATAATATATACAGAATTACATGCATCCATGTGCCATAATAATAAATAAAAATATCGCGCAAATTTTATGAAAAAAAATTGAAATTTTGAAAGTACGCTCCTTTTTAAGGGTGAAGGGGGTGAGATACGGCAAAATTTCAAATGACCAAACTTGTACAACATCTAAAATAGAATGCAATAATGGAAAAACATATATCAATATTGCTCTATATTTACCAGATAAAATCAATTTACAAACACTATACATTAAATTTTTTAAAGAATTTCGTGTTTTTACGATTGTATTGGACTAAACTTAGATTGAAATACTCCAATGAATGCTACTATAGTTAGACCTATATTAGGACATAATATGTACAAAATTTCGTACATCCATGTGCCATAATAGTACACAAAAATATCAAAATAGCGCAATTTTTTAAAAAAACATTTAAAATTTTGAAAGTACGCTCCTTTTTAAGGGTGAAGGGGGTGATATACGGCATAATTTCACATGACCAAACCTGTACACCGTCTAAAAAAGAATACAATAATGGAAAAAAAATAAATCAATATTGCTCTACATTTACCAGATTAAATCAATTTACAAACACTATACATGAAAATTTTTTAAGAATTTTGTGTCATTACGATTGTATTGGACTAAGCTTAGATTGAAATCCTCCAATGAATGTTACTGTAGTTAGACCTATATTAGGGCATAATATGTACAAAATTTCGTACATCCATGTGCCATAATAGTAAATAAAAATATTAAAATAGTGCAAATTTTGTTAACGAATTTTCAAATTATGGAAGTACGCCCCTTTTTAGGGGTGAAGGGGATGAGATACGGTAAAATGTCATAAGACCTAACTTGTAGAACGTTTAATTCCCAACTAACGATTTTCCCTCAGATTTGAGCTAGAACCTCTCGTTTAAAAGTTATAGCCAAAATAGAAAAAGCTTACATATTCAGATTACTCATGTCATCCCTTTTTATTTTTTTGAGGGGGTTAAAATTTGAAATTTTGTAATTTGGGATTTTTTTTTTGGTTCTAAGATACAAATAGTGTGTGTGCCAAATTTCAAGTTTCTAGCTCATCCGGAAGTCCAAAATACTTTGTATACATGATCAGTCAGTTTCACATCGGGTTGTATAGTTATTAGACTCGCCTACGGCTCGATGGGGGCTCCGCCCCCATGCCCCCTTTGGGGGTTGCCCCGAATTCGTTAATCGTTCTAAGTCTTAAGAACCGAACAGGCTAGTTGAGGCCTCCACCCCAACTCTATACTTATCTTCTCTGACTTTTTTTAATAGTTCAGGAAATCTTAAGCATTTAAGATATTCTCTTGATATTTAAATCTTAAATTTATACTTTTGTTTTATATTTTATAAAAAATGCTCAGGGTGTGTTTGTGGAGCTAAATTTCAGTCATCCAAGTGACATAACAGTAAATAAAATATATTAAAATAACTTAAATTTTGTGAAAGAATTTTGAAAATACGCCCTTGTTGGGGTGAAGAGAGAGAAATGCTACAAAATCTTAAGGGCCGAACTTAAAAAGCATCTAAAAAATATAATGCTGCCAAAACATACATCGGTATGGCAGTATCTTTACCGGGTTTAACAAAATCACCAAAAACTGTACATAAAAAAGGTTAATAATTTAGTGTTTTCACAGTCTTTTTACTAATCTTGGATTGAAATCGGCCAATGGCTGCTTCTATAGAAAGAACTAGATATATTCACAGTTTATACCAAATTTGAGGCATGTATGTGTCATCAAAGTAAACGATAAATATTGAAATAGAGCTATTTTGGTGAAAGAATTTCGATAATGTGAAAGTACGCCAATCTTTACGGGTGAAGGGGGTGAGATGCGTCAAAACTGCATTGAACTGAACTTGTAGAACGTTTACAATAGAATGTAATACTAGCAAAACAAATATCAATATGGCAGTGTATTTGGCAGAATAAAGTAATTTACAAACACTTTACACGAAAAAATGTTAAGAATTTTGGGTTTTTCAAGTTTTTTTGACTTAATTATAATTTAAATTGGTTAATGGCTGCCACAAAGGTAAGATCTAGTTGATACCATAATATTTACTGAAGTTCAAGCATCCGTGTGCCATATTAGTTAATAAAAATTTTTAAAATAGCGAGATTTTTGTGAAAAAATTTGGAAATTTTGAAAGTAAGCCCTTTTTTAAGGGTGAAGGGAGTGTGATACGGCAAAATTTCACAGGACTAAACTTGTAGAGCGTCTAATTCCTGACCATGAGTATTCCCTCAGATTTGAGATAGGACTTCTTGTTCAAAAGTTACAGCGTATTTAGAAAAGCCTTTCAAAGTGTAGATTTTACCATTTAAAAAAAAAAAAACATTTTTTGAGGGGGTTAAAATTTGAAAATTTTATGTTTGGGGATTTTCCCTATGTATTGACAATACAAACTACATGTGTACCAAATTTAAAGTTTCTAGCTCATCTGGACTAAAATTACGATTTCTCTATTGGACCAGAACCCACTACTTACCTCTACTTATGTGCCCAAAATTGGGAAAAAGTGATAAATGTATTTTGAAAGTAAACGGGAAGAGATACGGCAAAATGTGTAAGGATCAAAATTGTAGATATTAAAAAGATCTATCAAAATTGTCTTTAAAATTTTTTGTAGGACCACCCGTTTAGTCACTAGAGCCTGAAAACCGATAACGGGGTTTCATTAAAAACGCTCTGGAGGCTTAATGGTGCGAGATACGATAAAAAGTCACAGGACCAAAATTGTAGATAATTAAATTCCTTATCGTAGTACTGTTCTCAGATTTTCGATAGGACGAAGCGTTTGGCCGCTAGAGCCAAAAAACTAAAATTACAATTTAGGAAGTCCGCCATTTTGAATTTTTTTAGTAGGTTAAAACTAAAAATTTGTAAGTTTAAGATTTTATCCTTAGCATTGACCATTCAGGCTAGACGTATGCCAAATTTCAAGTCTCTAGCTTAAATAGTTAAGTCAGAAATTCGTATCCCATATAAGTGAGTGAGTCAGTTACACATGGGGCTGTATATATTATAGACTCGCCTACGGCTCAATGGGGGCTCCGCCCCCATGCCCCCATTTTGGGTTGCCCCGAATTCGTTAATTGTTCTAAGTCTTAAGAACTGAACAGGCTAATTGAGGCCTCCACCCAAAATTCTATCCTTATCTTCGCTGACTTGGTTTAATAGTTCAGGAAGTCTAAAACTTTTAAGATATTATCTTGATATTTAAAGCTTAAATTGATACTTTTCTTTTATATTTAATGCTCATGGTATGTGTGTGTAGCTAAATTTCAGGCATCTGAGAAAAAGTGAAAAATGTATTTTGAGAGTAAACGGAAAGAGATACGGCAAAGTATGTCAGAATCAAAATTGTAGATATTAAAAATACCTATAAAAGTTGTCATTTAAACATTTTGTAGGACAAACCATTTAGTCGCTAGGGCCCTAAAACTAAATATAAATTTCACAAAAATCTGTTTGGAGCGTTAACGGTGCGATGTACGACAAAAAGTCAAAGGACAAAAACTGTAGATCATCCAATTCCCTATCGTAATATTGCTCTCAGATTTAAGATTAGACTTACCGTTAGGCCACTAGAGCTGAAATACTAAAATTACGATTTCTCTAGTGGACCAGAACCGGTATTTTCCCACTACTTACGTTCACAAGATCCGAAAAAAGAAAAAAAATTAAGTAAACGAGAAGAGATACATTTGGCAGCTAAAGCTGAAATACTAAAATTACGATTTCTCTAGTGTCCCAGAACCGGTGTTTTCCCACTACTTATGTTCACAAAATCCGGAAAAAGTGAAAAATGACTTTTGTGAGTAAACTAGTAGAGATACGGCAAAATATATAAGGGGAAGATTTGTAGATATTAAAAAGATCTATCGAAATAAACCTTAAAAAAAATTTTACAACCATCGGCTTAGTCACTAGAGCCCGAAAACCGAAAACGGCATTTCATTAAAAACGCTCTGGAGGCTTAACGGTGCGAGATACGATAAAAAGTTAAAGGACCAAAATTGTAGAAAATTAAATTCCCTATCGTAGTATTGTTCTCAGATTTTAGATAGGACGAAGCGTTTGGGCGCTACAGCAAAAAAAGTAAAATTACAATTTCGGAAATCCGCCATTTTGAATTTTTTTTAGTAGGTTAAAACTAAAAATTTGCAAGTTTAAGATTTTACACTTAGCATTAACCATTCAAGCTAGATGTATGCCAAATTTCAAGTCTCTAGCTTAAATAGATACGTCAGAAATTCGTATCCCATATAAGTGAGTGAGTCAGTCAGTCAGTTACACATGGGGCTGTATATATTATAGACTCGCCTACGGCTCGATGGGGGCTCCGCCCCCATGCCCCCTTAGGGGGTTGCCCTGAATTCGTTAATTTTTCTAAGTCTTAAGAACTGAACAGGCTAGTTGAGGCCTCCACCCCAACTCTATACTTATCTTCTCTGACTTAGTTTAATAGTTCAGGAAATCTAAAGCATTTAAGATATTCTCTTGATATTTAAAGTTCAAATTGATACTTTTGTTTTATATTTTATATTTAATGCTCAGGGTATGTGTGTGTAGCTAAATTACATTCATCTAAGTGTCATAACAATAAATAAAAAAATATTAAAATAACTCAATTTTTGTGAAAGAATATTGAAAATACGCCCCTTTTTGGGGCGAAGAGAGTGAAATGCTACAAAATCTTAAGGCCCACCTTATAGAGATATCTAAAAAGAATATAATGCTGAAAAAAATATATCGGTATGGCCATATCTTTACCGGGTTCAACAAAATCACCAAAAACTGTACATATAAAGGTTAATAATTTATTTTTTTTCAGTTTGTTTACTAATCTTGGATTGAAATCGGCAAATGGCTGCTACTATAGTAAGAAATAGTGTGTATAGTAGTGTATATTCATAGTATACACAAAATTTGAGGCATGCATGTGTCATAAAAGTAAACGATAAATATTGAAATAGAGCAATTTTGGTGAAAGAATTACGATATTGTGAAAGTACGCCCCTCTTTACGAGTGAAGAAGGTGAGATACGGCAAAATTGCATAGGACCGAACTTGTAGAGCGGCAAAAATAGAATATAATACTAACAAAACAAATATCAATATTGAAGTATATTTGGCAGAATAAATTAATTTACAAAACTTTACACGAAAAAATGTTAAGAATTTTGTGTTTTAAAAAGAATTTTAGACTTAATTATAATTGAAATTGGTCAATGGCTGCCGCTATGGTAAGATCTATTTGAGGTCATAATATGTACTAAAGTTCAAGCATCCGTGTGCAATATTAGTAAATAAAAAATATTAAAATAGCGAGATTTTGGTGAAAAAATTGGAAATGTTGAAAGTACGCCCCTTTTTAAGGGTGAAGGGAGTGAGATACGGCAAAATTTCACAGGACTAAACTTGTAGAGTGTCTAATTCCTGACCATGAATTATACCTCAGATTCGAGATAGAACCTCTCGTTCAAAAGTTACAGCGTATTTAGAAAATGCCTTACATGGTGTAGATTTTACCATACAAAATTTTAGGGGGTTAAAATTTGAAAACTCAATGTTTTGCGATTTCCCCTTTGTATTAACCATACAAACTACGTGTGTACCAAATTTCAAGTTTCTAGCTCATCCGGACCAAAAATTACGATTTCTCTATTGTTCCAGAACCGGCAAAATCCCACTACTTATGTTCAAAAATCCGGAAAAAGTGAAAAATGTATTTTGTGAGTAAACGAGAGGAGATACGGTGAAATATGTAAAGATAAAATTTTTAGATATTTAACAGATCTATCAAAATTGTTATGTAAAAGTTTTTGTAGAACAAACCGTTTAGTCACTAGAGCCCGAAAACCGAAAACGGGGTTTCATTAAAAACGCTCTGGAGGCTTAACGGTGCGAGATGTGATAAAAAGTCACAGGACCAAAGTTGTAGATAATTAAATTCCCTATCGTAGTATTGTTCTCAGATTTTAGATAGGACGAAGCGTTTGGCCGCTAGAGCCAAAAAACTAAAATTAAAATTTCGGAAGTCCGCCATTTTGAATTTTTTTTAGTAGATTAAAACAACAAATTTGCAAGTTTAAGATTTTATCCTTAGCATTGACCATTCAGGCTAGACGTATGCCAAATTTCAAGTCTCTAGCTTAAACAGTTACGTCAGAACTTCGTATCCCATATAAGTGAGTGAGTCAGTTACACATGGGGCTGTATATATTATAGACTCGCCTACGGCTCGATGGGGGCTCCGCCCCCATGCCCCCTTTGGGGGTTGCCCCGAATTCGTTAATTGTTCTAAGTCTTAAGAACTGAACAGGCTAGTTGAGGCCTCCACCCCAACTCTATACTTATCTTCTCTGACTTTTTTTAATAGTTCAGGAAATCTTAAGCATTTAAGATATTCTCTTGATATTTAAAGTTTAAATTTATACTTTTGTTTTATATTTTATAAAAAATGCTCAGGGTGTGTTTGTGGAGCTAAATTTCAGTCATCCAAGTGTCATAACAGTAAATAAAAAAATATTAAAATAACTCAAATTTTGTGAAAGAATTTTGAAAATACGCCTTTTTTGGGGTGAAGAGGGTGAAATGCTACAAAATCTTAAGGGCCGAACTTAAAAAGCATCTAAAAAATATAATGCTGCCAAAACATACATCGTAATGGCAGTATCTTTACCGGGTTTAACAAAATCACCGAAAACTGTACATAAAAAAGGTTAATAATTTAGTGTTTTCACAGTCTTTTTACTAATCTTGGATTGAAATCGGCCAATGGCTGCTTCTATAGAAAGAACTAGATATATTCACAGTTTATACCAAATTTGAGGCATGTATGTGTCATAAAAGTAAACGATAAATATTGAAATAGAGCTATTTTGGTGAAAGAATTTCGATAATGTGAAAGTACGCCAATCTTTACGGGTGAAGGGGGTGAGATGCGGCAAAACTGCATTGGACTGAACTTGTAGAACGTTTACAATAGAATGTAATACTAGCAAAACAAATATCAATATGGCAGTGTATTTGGCAGAATAAAGTAATTTACAAACACTTTACACGAAAACATGTTAAGAATTTTGGGTTTTTCAAGGTTTTTTGACTTAATTATAATTTAAATTGGTTAATGGCTGCCACAAAGGTAAGATCTAGTTGATACCATAATATGTACTAAAGTTCAAGCATCCGTGTGCCATATTAGTTAGTAAAAATTTTAAAATAGCGAGATTTTTGTGAAACAATTTGGAAATTTTGAAAGTAAGCCCTTTTTTAAGGGTGAAGGGAGTGAGATACGGCAAAATTTCACAGGACTAAACTTGTAGAGCGTCTAATTCCTGACCACGAATTATCCCTCAGATTCAAGATAGAACCTCTCGTTCAAAAGTTACAGAGTATTTAGAAAATGCCTTACATGGTGTAGATTTTACCATACAAAATTTTAGGGGGTTAAAATTTGAAAACTCAATGTTTTGCGATTTCCCCTTTGTATTAACCATACAAACTACGTGTGTACCAAATTTCAAGTTTCTAGCTCATCCGGACCAAAAATTACGATTTCTCTATTGTTCCAGAACCGGCAAAATCCCACTACTTATGTTCAAAAATCCGGAAAAAGTGAAAAATGTATTTTGTGAGTAAACGAGAGGAGATACGGTGAAATATGTAAAGATAAAAATTTTAGATATTTAAAAGATCTATCAAAATTGTTATGTAAAAGTTTTTGTAGAACAAACCGTTTAGTCACTAGAGCCCAAAAACCAAAAGCGGGGTTTCATTAAAAACGCTCTGGAGGCTTAACGGTGCGAGATGTGATAAAAAGTCACAGGACCAAAGATGTAGATAATTAAATTCCCTATCGTAGTATTGTTCTCAAATTTTAGATAGGACGAAGCGTTTGGCCGCTAGAGCCAAAAAACTAAAATTACAATTTCGGAAGTCCGCCATTTTGAATTTTTTTTAGTAGGTTAAAACTACAAATTTGCAAGTTTAAGATTTTATCCTTAGCATTGACTATTCAGGCTAGACGTATGCCAAATTTCAAGTCTCTAGCTTAAATAGTTATGTCAGAACTTCGTATCCCATATAAGTGAGTGAGTCAGTTACACATGGGGCTGTATATATTATGGACTCGCCTACGGCTCGATGGGGGCTCCGCCCCCATGCCCCCTTAGGGGGTTGCCCTGAATTCGTTAATTTTTCTAAGTCTTAAGAACTGAACAGGCTAGTTGAGGCCTCCACCCCAACTCTATACTTATCTTCTCTGACTTAGTTTAATAGTTCAGGAAATCTAAAGCATTTAAGATATTCTCTTGATATTTAAAGTTCAAATTGATACTTTTGTTTTATATTTTATATTTAATGCTCAGGGTATGTGTGTGTAGCTAAATTACATTCATCTAAGTGTCATAACAATAAATAAAAAAATATTAAAATAACTCAATTTTTGTGAAAGAATATTGAAAATACGCCCCTTTTGGGGCGAAGAGAGTGAAATGCTACAAAATCTTAAGGCCCACCTTATAGAGATATCTAAAAAGAATATAATGCTGAAAAAAATATATCGGTATGGCCATATCTTTACCGGGTTCAACAAAATCACCAAAAACTGTACATATAAAGGTTAATAATTTAGTTTTTTTTCAGTTTGTTTACTAATCTTGGATTGAAATCGGCAAATGGCTGCTACTATAGTAAGAAATAGTGTGTATAGTAGTGTATATTCATAGTATACACAAAATTTGAGGCATGCATGTGTCATAAAAGTAAACGATAAATATTGAAATAGAGCAATTTTGGTGAAAGAATTACGATATTGTGAAAGTACGCCCCTCTTTACGAGTGAAGAAGGTGAGATACGGCAAAATTTACAACACTTTACACGAAAAAATGTTAAGAATTTTGTGTTTTAAAAAGAATTTTAGACTTAATTATAATTGAAATTGGTCAATGGCTGCCGCTATGGTAAGATCTATTTGAGGTCATAATATGTGCTAAAGTTCAAGCATCCGTGTGCAATATTAGTAAATAAAAAATATTAAAATAGCGAGATTTTGGTGAAAAAATTGGAAATGTTGAAAGTAAGCCCCTTTTTAAGGGTGAAGGGAGTGAGATACGGCAAAATTTCACAGGACTAAACTTGTAGAGTGTCTAATTCCTGACCATGAATTATACCTCAGATTCGAGATAGAACCTCTCGTTCAAAAGTTACAGCGTATTTAGAAAATGCCTTACATGGTGTAGATTTTACCATACAAAATTTTAGGGGGTTAAAATTTGAAAACTCAATGTTTTGCGATTTCCCCTTTGTATTAACCATACAAACTACGTGTGTACCAAATTTCAAGTTTCTAGCTCATCCGGACCAAAAATTACGATTTCTCTATTGTTCCAGAACCGGCAAAATCCCACTACTTATGTTCAAAAATCCGGAAAAAGTGAAAAATGTATTTTGTGAGTAAACGAGAGGAGATACGGTGAAATATGTAAAGATAAAATTTTTAGATATTTAACAGATCTATCAAAATTGTTATGTAAAAGTTTTTGTAGAACAAACCGTTTAGTCACTAGAGCCCGAAAACCGAAAACGGGGTTTCATTAAAAACGCTCTGGAGGCTTAACGGTGCGAGATGTGATAAAAAGTCACAGGACCAAAGTTGTAGATAATTAAATTCCCTATCGTAGTATTGTTCTCAGATTTTAGATAGGACGAAGCGTTTGGCCGCTAGAGCCAAAAAACTCAAATTAAAATTTCGGAAGTCCGCCATTTTGAATTTTTTTTAGTAGATTAAAACAACAAATTTGCAAGTTTAAGATTTTATCCTTAGCATTGACCATTCAGGCTAGACGTATGCCAAATTTCAAGTCTCTAGCTTAAATAGTTACGTCAGAACTTCGTATCCCATATAAGTGAGTGAGTGAGTTACACATGGGGCCGTATATATTATAGACTCGCCTACGGCTCGATGGGGGCTCCGCCCCCATGCCCCCATTTTGGGTTGCCCCGAATTAATTAATTGTTGTAAGTCTTAAGAACTGAACAGGCTAATTGAGGCCTCCACTCCCAACCCTATCCGTATCTTCGCTGACTTAGTTTAATAGTTAAGGAAGTCTAAAACATTTAAGATATTCTCTTGATATTTAAAGCTTAAATTGATACTTTTCTTTTATATTTTATATTTAATGCTCATGGTATGTGTGTGTGTAGCTAAATTTCAGGCATCTAATTGTCATAACAGTAAATAAAAAATATTAAAATAACTCAATTTTTGTGAAAGAATTTTGAAAATACACCCCTTTTTGGTGAAGAGAGTAAAATGCTACAAAATCTTAAGGGCCGAGCTTATAGAGAATATAAAAATAATATAATGCTGACAAAAAGTATATCGGTATGGCAGTACCTTTACCGGGTTTAACAAAATCACCAAAAACTATACATAAAACAGGTTAATAATTTAATATTTTCACAGTTTTTTTACTAACCTTGGATTGAAATCGGCCTTTGGCTGCTTCTATAGTAAGAACTAGATATATTCAGAGTGTATACAATATTTGAGGCATGTATGTGTTATAAAAGTAAACGATAAATAGAGTAATTTTGGTGAAAGAATCTCGATATTGTGAAAGTACGCCCCTCTTTACAGGTGAAGGGGGTGAGATACGGCAAAATTGCATAGGACCGAACTTGTAGAGCGTCTAAAATAGAATACAGACGCAAAACAAATATCAATATTGCAGTATATTTGGCAGAATAAAGTAATTAACAAACACTTAAAACGAAAAAATTTTAAGAATGTTGTGTTTTTAAATTTTTTTTTGACTTAATTATAATTGAGATTGAGAATTGATAATTGAGATCAATGGCTACCACTGTGGTAAGATCTAGTTGAGACCATAATATGTACTAAAGTTCAAGCATCCGTGTGCCATGTTAGTAAATAAAAAATATTAAAATAACGAGATTTTTGTGAAAAAAATTTGGAAATTTTGAAAGTATGCTGTTTTTTTAAGGGTAAAGGGAGTGAGATACGGAAAAATTTCACGAGACTATACTTGTAGAGCGTCTAATTCCTGACCATGAATTTTTCCTCAGATTCGAGATAGGACCTCTCGTTCAAAAGTTACAGTGTATTTAGAAAAGCCTTACATAGTGTAGATTTTACCATGAAAAAATAATTTTTTAAGGAGGTTAAAATTTGAAAATTCAATGTTTTGGGATTTTCTATTTGTATTGACCATACAAACTACGTGTGTACCAAGTTTTAAGTTTCTAGCTCATCCGGACTAAAATTACGATTTCTCTATTGGACCAGAATCACTATTTGCCACTACTTATGTTCACGAAATTGGGAAAAAGTGAAAAAATGTATTTTTGGAGTCAACGGGAAGAGATACGGCAAAATATGTAGGAATCAAGACTCCAAAGTTTTAAAAAGATTCCCTAAAATCCGAGGTGGAACATACTCAAAGTATGTAAATTAGTAACACCAGCCCCGACAATAGCTGAATTCATATTTTTAATAGTCTCTTAAAAGAAGGTAAGGTCCCCAATTTCAAGTTTTCGGTAACTATTCTGGTCCTGTAATAAATCTGTTTTGAGAGCTAATATGTAAAGATTCGGCAAAATGTTCTTAAAACTGTAAGCCATTAATAAAATATTTCAGTCATATTCAGCAACAATTTTCGATAGGACCAATCGTTTTGTCAGTATAGTGGAAAAACTGAAAACGCGATTGCACAAAAATTAGTCTGGAGATTTACGCAATTGGTGCGATGTAGCCTACGACAAAAAGTCACAAGACCAAAATCGTAGTTCATCCAAT
>JAQYXR010001827.1:0-23546 GCA_030545055.2 Neoaliturus tenellus | reverse complement strand
TTACAAAGATCGTGGTTTACGTAGTATCTTGCAATCACTGTGAGAAACAGTATGTCATTCAAACGTTGAACAACCTAAGAATCCGTATGACTGGCCATCGGTTTGACATTTTTCACAAATACAAGAACAAATCATTGGCCCAGCATATTGAACTGCACCAAAAAGAAAAGATACCGTAGAGGAAAGTTTTTTATTTAGAGGTATTGCAAAAATTAATCTATAAGAAAATTAAGAGTATAACAGAGCCCGCCTCCAGATTAGATCAGAACAGGCACATCAAATTGATTAATGTATTGTTGTAAATAAATTAGTTTTTAGAAAGTGCAAAGAAATCAGCCCTAAAAACAGCTAAAGCCAAGGTTTGGCTAAAGCTAAAATGCAAATGATCTGTTTGATAATCCAAAATTACGGATCTTACACAAAATATGACAAATGTAGGATATCAGCTGATTTAGTACAGACACCTATAAACCTTTTTTGACGCCTTATTTATCCATATCTCTCATTGTACGTCAATCCTTATCCTATACTATAATACGAGCAATGTCTGAAGGAATGTGTGTTCCACGATCTCGAAATCTAGCGGATAGATTTTGCTTAAACGTTGCATTTTAGAGAGTTTTGGCCCAGAAATAAGTTTAGAAAAGGCCTCAATCCCAGGAAAAATAGAATTTTGTCTAAATTTAAGTTTAAAAATCGTAATTTTTAACATTGGTCTTATGGGTTGCTATTTTGGTAACGAAATAACAACGAAAGGTATATACAAATATCCTATACTATAATATGAGCAATGTCTGAAGGGATGTGTGTTCCACGATCTCGAAATCTAGCGGATAGATTTTGCTTAAACGTTGCATTTAAGAGAGTTTTGGCCCAAAAATAAGTTTAGAAAAGGCCTCAATCCAGGAAAAATAGAATTTTGTCTAAATTTAAGTTTAAAAATCGTAATTTTTAACATTGGTCTTATGGGTTGCTATTTTGGTAACGAAATAACAACGAAAGGTATACACAAATAAAGGAACATTAATGTTAAGCAGATTTTTTGAAACAGCTGTTAACTGTGAAGAGGTATAGTTGGTTGTTGGGGGAAATTTGATAGCTCTATTACCGTGACCATTGACTATGTACACTAACGTGAATAGACCTCTCATCCAATGCATTTAGTTTGAGGCAAAAATTTGGAAGTTCGGTGGACGCCGCACCAGAGTTGCTGCCATCGATGTTGTTATTATTCAGCTGAATTTACAGTGCTGCCAAAACATAAACATAACTTTCAGTTATAAAATGTTTCATCCTTGGTTTAGAAGAGTGGTAATAGTGATTTATCTATCATATGTTCCGTGTACTTCGATGGATGCCGCACGAGATCGCACCACCGTCAATATGCTTCACACACGCCTATGCTATGAGAAGTCTACTCATGTAGTGTACAAAGTCAATGCCGTGACACTATATCAAAACTAAATGAAAACCAATGAGCAAGGCTCGGTTAACCTGATACTTTCCATTAAACTACTATGTACTTAAAAAAAAAACCATTTCATCATGCATACACTAGTTTGTTCAAAAGTAGCCTATTAAACAGTATTAGCCATAAAAGTATAATAAACCTGGAAGTAAATTAATTTATTAATTAAAAAATCAGTGTGTTGTAGTGAATCAGTACAGGATAACAATCAATGTATTGTCTTAAAAAAACCTCTCTTACTTAATAACAGTCTATATGATAATTAAAAATTTTATTTGATATGTGGATATTTAAATTTCAAAGAGCTAGCATACCAGTTATGTTAACATGTACGTCGTCGCCCATGACTACAGCGGCCACAAATACTATCAAGTAGGGAATCATTAACATAATACAGTACACTGATATCAATATCTCTGTTATGTTAGATTATTCACAAACTAATCATCCCAAGTTTGTTTATATTTTGGTTGACTCTCTTATCTCACACAAACCTTTTATCATAATAATTATGATTTAAAATAGTTTTTATGGTAAATACTATCCGGACTAAATACAAAATGGCATTTATCTCTTGCAATCCATCTGTTGCAATGAAACATTCCTTAAAGAAAAATACCCTAAAAAAAGACTTAAAAAAGTAAATGTCAATTGTAAATTTAAATTTGATTGTCATATATTATATCATTTGTTGTAATAAATGGAGTACATTTATATCTTCCCCGTATTTAGAATTTCACTTGCTTAAAAATTGTGTATCAATAAATTTTAAACGAGTAAACAACTAACTTTGAAATATTAATTAAAAATTGCAAGAAGCAATTACAGTATGCCCTTATTGGTAACCATCAATTATTTTTTACACAAAAAACCAATTTAAATAGACCTGAAAGGGGTATTTTTTGCAATACTTTATAAATATCCTTGTGCACGATTTGGATCCCAATTATGAGAAGTACAACAACTTAAAACAGTACTGACCAATTTCGATAAAGTACAATAACAATAACTCATCTTTAATTACTTTTGCTAGGCAAGTTTCTTACAATGTTGAAAATGTTGGAAAAATACCTTGTCTTACATCTTCAATCAAAATTTGAAATCAAAATCAAACTTTACATTCAAAATTTGTGACTAGAGACACCTAAACAATCAAATGTATGCATACAGTTTTGCACAAATGGCGTATTTCGCTTCACATATAGACATAAAAGTTTTGATGTCAAGGTCTAGGTCTTACCACAATGATTACGCTAGTGGCATTTTCTTAAAATTTTTAAGTGAGATTGTTATAAGTTTCTCTGATACCCTGATTGAGGGTCGTAAGACAAAAAAATTGGCAATCACTACATCATTTCAAAACAATTTTATATTTGAAATATAAAAAAACCAGAATTGTACATTTATTTCTTAGCTCACTCAAAGAGGCTGTGCGAGGGATATTTTACAGCACAGAAAGGGGTTTAAAAGGCCCGGGATAGAATATTTTTATTAAGTAACAGTACTATGTTATGCTATTTTCGTTGCGATCCGATAAATGTTTGTGCTTATATCTCTTTTTTAGAGATTTTTCTTTTCTACTTATAGAGACAATTTTCTCAGATTCCTTCTCCCCGAGGTCAACTATATGAGTTTCCTCAAAGCTATTTCCATCATTTACGGCTTCAGTACTGTGGCTTTCACAATGACTCAAAGTACTTTTTTTCTTATGTTTCTTTTCATGAGTAATTTTATCCTCACTGTTCATTCTTATACTTTCAAAACCAAGGTCACCATAATTTCCAGCTTCAATATTTATGTAATCACAGTGACCCAAGGAATGTTTTTTCTTGCGTTTATTTTTCTGAGTCCTTATATCTTCACTGTCATAGCTTTCAGTTTTAAAACCAAGGTCAACTTCATAAGTTCTTTCAAAGTCTTTTTCTACCTTAATTTTAGAGACTGTTTCTTCAGTGCTGTTCTTCCTCACGTCAACTGCAAGGGTTCCCTCAAAACTAGTGCCATCATTTGCAGCTTCAATGCTGTTGTTTTCATGGTGATCCAAAGAGCCTTTTCTCTTATGTTTCTTTTTATGAGTAATTTTATCTTCACTGTCCATTCTTCCACTTTCAAAACCAAGGTCACCATAATTTCCAGCTTCAATATTTATGTAATCGCAGTGACCCAAGGAATGTTTTTTCTTGTGTTTCTTTTTATGAGTCCTTATATCTTCACCGTCATAGCTTTCAGTTTTAAAACCAAGGTCAACTTCATAAGTTCTTTCAAAGCCTTTTTCTACCTTAATTTTAGAGACTGTTTCTTCAGTGCTGTTCTTCCTCATGTCAACTGCAAGGGTTCCTTCAAAACTAGTGCTATCATTTTCAGCTTCAATGCTGTTGTTTTCATATTGACCCAAAGAACCTTTTTTCTTATGTTTCTTTTTATGAGTAATTTTATCTTCACTGTCCATTCTTCCACTTTCAAAACCATGGTCACCATAATTTCCAGCTTCAATATTCATGTTTTCACAGTGACCCAAGGAATGTTTTTTCTTGTGTTTCTTTTTATGAGTTCTTATATCTTCAAAGTCATCTCTTTCAGTTTTTAAACCAAGGTCAACTTCATAAGTTCTATTAAAGTCTTTTTCTTCCTTACTTCTAGAGATTGTTTCTTCAGTGCTGTTCTTCCTCAGGTCAACTTTAAGGGTTCCCTCAACACTAATGCCATCATTTGCAGCTTCAATGCTATTCCTTTCACAGTTACCCAAAGAATGTTTTTCCTTACGTTTCTTTTTATGGGTCCTCATGTCTTCAACATAGTTTCTTTCATTTAAAGTTAGTTCAACTTCATTATTAACACTGGCAGAACCATCATCAAAATCATTACTAATATTGTTTAAATATTCTACAGAATGTTCCTTTTTACATTTCTTTTTCTTTGTCTGATCATTTTTATTCCCCTTGATAGTTTCTGAAGGGACATCACTAGTTTGGTATTTCATAGTATTGGGGTTAGTTACCTCCTGTAGACTTTCGTTACTCTTGATACTCTCAATTTTTAATGTTTCATCATCATTAAAATCAATTATATCTTCTGCAGTTTTATTCCTTCTTTTTTCTTTCTTCTTGTGGAAACTGAGTTGTATCTCTAGCGATTTGTTAAGATTTAATGGCAAAGAATTATGATCCTGGTCCTTCTTATTCTTTTTTGTTATGTCTTCTTTAGTACCCACCAAACCTAACTTAAATATCTTAGCCCGCTTATACCTTAATTTAGCTTTTGAAACTTTTTCTTTCGTTTTTCCTAAACTGGAAGAAACTGTTTTATCACCACATTCATGAGAATTTTTGTTTTTGACAGGCCTATCAGTAGCACTATTTTTCACATGATTATTGGCTTTAGTAATTACATTACCAACTGACTGAGATAAAACTTTTTTCTTCATTTTAATCTTTTTTCTTCTTGAACGTTTCTTTTCTGATATACTTAACTTTCTACCATTCAGTTTTATTTTGTGGGCTTCGCCTTTACTGTTTGAGTCTTTATTCACTATTATGTTCTCTTTATTTTTTCCTGACTGATCGTCACATACAGTTTTGACCCTTTTATGAGGTGATACCTTATTAGAACCAATTTTATCGATATCACTCTTTTCGTCAATTCTTCTCTTTCCCCCTTTGAAATGATTCCTATACATTTCATCATCATTTCCACTGCTATCAATAGGTATGGTTGTAAGGGTTTTCTTCCTTTCAAAGACCGCAACAAAAAAGCCATTTGTATAATCATTTTCCGGTCGACAATAAATGCATTTGTGTCCAACAGAGAAATCACTAGAACCAAAATTTTGCCAACCCTGTAGTTTATCTTGCACTGGAACCACATCGAAATTGTGGTAGCGACTATTTAATGCAGCCTCTACAACTTCTTCATTCTCTTCTACATTAAGAGAGCATGTTGAGTAGACTACTCGTTTCGCTGCTGGAAACCTAAAAGCATATAAGTTTCAATGAAGTGAATTGATTTTAATTTCAAAATTCATCAGTATAAAATAAATATCACAATGTGCAATACTACAACAAATTAAAACTTATTCTATTCCATAACAATAAATAAATCAAGGCCACATGAAAACAGGATTTGAAACTTTAAATATTTTTTATCATATTAAAAAACAGACATCAATAATGGTGCGCGGAAGAAGGGCTCTAAATCGTAGTGGAGAGCTAATAGTGGTAGGTGAGGTATCCTTATAATCTTTATAATATCTTTT
This sequence comes from Neoaliturus tenellus, assembly GCA_030545055.2. Lineage (NCBI taxonomy): Eukaryota > Metazoa > Arthropoda > Insecta > Hemiptera > Cicadellidae > Neoaliturus > Neoaliturus tenellus. The sequence continues at coordinate 17,826 of JAQYXR010001827.1, read as the reverse complement.
ATAATCCCCCTTGTATTCTTGGCTTCAACATAGACTTTTTATAATATTGATGACTTTTCAAACGTCAAGATAAAAGGCTGTGATTTTATATAACTGCGTTTGTTGCAATTCACAGATTTCATTTATGTTGATATGTTAATTTTTAAATTATCTTTTTACTGAGTTGAGCCATTGTTCTATTTAAATATTGCATCTGATGTTGTTACCTTCTTTTTTGTTTGTTGAATGAAGAGTACAAAATAGTTGTTAGATTGGTTTGTGATATTTTTATTTAAACTCATTTAATAAACCTTTTCAACCTACATTGTTTAGTTTAATAAGGCTTAATAACGTTTGACACAATTAGAGAATGTGACTTATGCTAAGAAGCACTGATTATATTTAGTATTAATAAACCTCCATTGTACAGAAATTACAGTGTAATTATTGATCAAGCATTATTGTCTATTGTCTATTGCACTTTACTGCTCTGGCAGGCTTTCCAAGTTATTCAGTATTCTGGGTTTTCGAATTCCGGATTTGCAAGACTCTACTGTAATAATAACCACCCCCAAATCAATGCTTGCAAAGACCTGTGACGAACTAAATGTTAGTAATAGGGACTTTTCAGCCACTCTGTGATGGCCAGATACATTTTCTCATCATATTTTCCTATTCATTATAACAAATTTTACTATGATGATAATCAATCAATCAATCAATCAATCTTTATTTCAATCAAAAGATAAATACAAGCCTTTTTTTTTAAGTGAAAAAACCAGAGAAGGTTTGTCTGCACTTGAAAAGTAGCCTACTTAACAAAAATAGAAAATGTTTTCCATTACACAATTATTTACAGTCAGCAATCTAGTCAGTTTTTGTGAGAGTTTCTTCTATTCTACAGCACAAAAAAGTATTAAAAAAAACAACAGCAAAAGAGCAACAAAAACAATAACAAGATATATCTGACAAGATATATCAAGATAATGAACTAATACTACACCATACCTGGTCAAAGCAAATCTTAGCAGGGTGAGTTGAAATCCAGCAAGTTTTTCCAATCGCACCTTTTCATCCAATCGGGATTTCAGATTTGAAGATGGTTGCCTTATCCTAATCCCTGTAAAAAAATATGTAAAGAAAGCCAACCAATTTTTAATTGATTTGGACAGTGAGGACCAATAAAGCAAAAATATATTTTATAACTGAAACAGCTATTCTTCCTGATTTGCGGAAAATTGATATTACTGTTGGGGAATGAGAAAAACCTATATATGATTTATACTTTAAATAAGCAATCTTATTAATTGCCATACTTACATTACATTGAATAATATTTGTTAAATTCAATGAACACTTTTTTTTTATTAAACTCATTAACATATTTACAAATTAACTGGAACTATTACTATTTCATTTTATTGCTTTCTTGAACTTATAACAAAAACCATTTTATATTTTCTACCTCACAACAACATCAATATTGACATGACTTATTAATTAAAACATATGATCAGCTGTTAAAATAATACACAGACTCAAAGACATATCTCAACATCCCCCCTCGATTATTATTTTAAGCAAAATATTAATCGTCATTCGTTCTTCAGTTTTTAACACAATTACACGACACATGCTTTTTCCTTCAGTTTTTGGAATTTGTCTTTACACAGGGGTTTAGTCATCATGTCAGCAACATTTTCCTCGCATGCCACAAACTGAACTTTTAATTCCTGTTTTGCCACTTAGTCTTTGATGTAGTGATGTTTTATGTCAATGTGTTTCCTCTTTTAGAGTTTTTATAAGTTTTAGCCATTGATATGCCACTTAAATTGTCCATATACAACACCGGTTCACTTTTGACATTGAATTCGGAAAGTATTCCTTTAACGTTCATTAATTCTTGTGCTGAAGTTGCTCCAGCTATATACTCCGCCTCTGCTGTAGATAGTGCCACACAATTCTGCTTCTTGAAAAACCATGAGACCGGATTTCCATTGCAAACAAATTGCATCCACTGACACTTTTTCTATCACTTTTATCTCCTGCCCAGTCTGCATCTGAGTAAGCTGTTACATTTTATCCTCCTTTTCGGTAATGTAGTCCAATATCTTGTGTTAGCTTCAAATATTTTAAAACTCTTTTAGCTGCATTCCTAGTTTGTCTTGTTGGTTTATCTAGTGCTCTGCTAAGACATGAAACAGAAAACATCAAATCTGGTCTGGATGTTGTTGCCAAATACATAAGACTTCCAATCAGCTGTCTAAAACGTACATCAATTATTTCTCCATTTGTTTCAATCTGGAATCCTACTTCCATTTGAGTTGAACAAGTTTTACTGTCGTTCATGTTAAACATTTTCAAGACTTTTTGTATCTGTTTAGGTTGTTTAATTTTTAGACCATTTTCATCTCTTGAAATATCCATTCCTAAGAAATTAGAGATATTTCCCATATATTTTGCATTGAACTCCCTTTTCAACATGTTCACAGTCTCTTCAATGGCTGTGTCCTTTCCTGTTACAATCATGTCGTCAACATATACAATCAACCAAACTTAATTTTTGTGACAAAAAAAGAAATCATATTTCGATCTTGTATAACCGTTTGTTTCCAAGACTTGATTAAAACGATTATTCCAACATTTTGGGGATTCTTTAAGTCCATAAAGCACACGGTTTAGCTTCAAAACATATTTGTCATTAACTCTCATTCCTTCAGGTGGTTTTATGTAGACTTCGGATTCAACGTTTCCATTAAGAAAAGCAGTTGGAATATCTAGTTGTCTAATGGCCCAATCTGCTTGAGAAAGTAGTGTCCTTATTGTAGCCATTCTAGCAACTGGCGCATACCTACATGAAATTTAAAGAATCTTCATCTTTCAATTGAAAACCTTTTGCTACTAATCTTGCCTTTTTGGTTCCATCTTCTTTGGTCCGAAAAACCCATTTTGTCCCAATTGTTTTTTACCAACTGGCAATTTACATTGTGTTCATGTTTTTAGTTTTTCATGAGATTCGAGTTCTTTATTGATAGCTTTGAGCCATTGTTCATCTTTGACTGCTTCTTTAAATGTACATGGATCATTTTCAGAACTAAGAAGACAGTATGCTGTATAAACTTAAAATTCTTCAAGATATTTTGGCTTTCTTTTTTCTCTCATCGGTTTGGCTTCTGGTTCATGCCTTTCACCTTCATCTTCTTGAGTTTCATCATCTCTTTCAAGTTCATAATTTTCTTTTTCAGTTTCTTCAAGAATTTTGTTCAGTGATTCATTTTCTTCATCTACAATTTTGATCGTTTTATTTCCTTCCTGTGACAAATAGTTTGTCATATTTTCATTGAACTTTACATCACATGCTAGGATGATTTTATCTTCTATTGGATCCCATAATCGATAACCTCCTCCACAGTAACCAACCATTATCATTTGCTTTGCTCTCGGGTCCAATTTGTTTTTCTTTGGCAATGTTAAAGCCCATGCTTTACTTGCAAAAACTCTTAACTTTGACAAGTCATTTCTTCCATACCATAGTTTTGCAGGTGGGATGCCTTCATTTGCACTTGTTGGTGATCTATTTAGTTAATAAGCTGAACATTGTACTGCTTCTCCCCATAAATGTCTTGGTAAATTTGTTTCAGCAAATTTTGTCCTAACTTTTTCTATAAGAGTTCAGTTCATTCTCTCAGACGTTCCATTTTGCTGTGGAGTGTAGGGGATTGTATACTGAAGACTTATTCTCTTAGATTTGCAAAAGTTTTTAAAACTATTCGAAATGAATTCTCCTCCATTATCTAATCTGATCTTTTTGGTTTTCTCTCCATGCTGAGTTTTTATGGTTACTGTAGAATGAATTCCTTTATGTTATCTTCAGCTTCATTTTTCTCTCTCAGAAGTTTAACGATTGTGAAGTGTGAGTAGTCATCAATTAGTACTTGGAAATATTTGTGGCCTTCATTTGTTACTTGGGTAATTGGTCCACAGAGATCTGAATGAATTAAATCGCCTATTTTTCTTGATTGCTTTTTATGACTAACAAAACTCTTTCTAGTCATTTTTCCTTCAATACATTTACTACATACTTCATCATTTGCAGGTAATCCAAGTTTTCTCATTCCTTTTCTGTTTAAGTGTCCAAGCCGCCGATGCCATAGATCTGCGTCTGCAGTTTTTGTCAAGCCAGAGAATTTATTTGTTTGTATTTCTTCAGGATCAATTCTTGGTTTGTATAGGTTGTCGGTTTCCTTCTGAGTTGATAACTCAATACTTCCTTTCTTTATTGATAAAAAATTTCTTCTGAATGTAACTTCAAGACCTTTTTCTGCTAGTTTTGCCACAGAAATCAAGTTACGTTTCATGTTTGTTACAATCAAAGCTTGAAAATTTATTTTTGTTCCTTGACAAATACCGTTATATTGTCCTGACTTTTCAACAATCATGTTTTCTCCATTTGCAATTTTTATTATTATTTTCTTTTGTAACTTCTGGACGTTTGTGATGTATGGTTTAAGTAAATGTTCTGTAGCTCCTGAATCGATAATGAATATATTGTTTTCTCCTTTACTTTCACAGTGATGAGCAACGAAAGTTAGTCCATTAGTTGCTTCACTTGCTGTTTCATTTTTATTTTTAGATGTTCTGCAATGTTCTTGCTTAAAATTTCCTCTGCCTCTGGTTGCCCGTCCACGATTGTTTGATTTATTTCTGTTCCAGCAATCAGCGTACTTGTGATTTCTTTTACCACAACCAAAGCATTTTATTTAATTTTTGGCATGAAATGAAACTTCTGATGAGCTACTGCTAGGTTTACTTGTTGTGCATTTATTTTTCAGCTTTAATTCTTCGTCTAACAAGCGGGATTTGACAAATTCAACAGTTAAACCACTATGTACAGGCCCGGATTATCCACTAGGCCAACCTAGGCCATGGCCTAGGGCGTCAGCCGAGAGGGGGGCGTCAAACGGGCCTTTTTTATACTATATTTCAGTCAAAAATTATTTAACTGCAAATATAATTTAATTTTGGGGTTTTCAACATTTTTTTTATTAAATTCTTTAATAACAAGAGTAAATAGAATATTTGCCAAAATAGAAATAAGAAAGGATTATTCAAGCGAACTAGAGGACCCCTAAGTTGCCGGGACCCGAGAGGCTCCTTCGCGGCGGGAACGAGCGCCCCTAATGTGCCGTAAAGGGTGCCCCTGATTAGCGGTCAAGAGCATCACGGCCGACTAGCGGTAAGCATCGCCCTGTAATCGACGGTAAATATCACCCTTGAGTTAAATCACGCCTCCAACCGCCGGTAAAGAGTGTACCTGATCGATTGCAAAGAGCGCCGCCAATACGCATAAATAGCACCTGTGATCAGCGGTAAAGAGCGCCCCCGACAAGCGGTAAATTCCCCTAATTCACGGTAAATAGCGACCCTTTGCCTTGGCCGTCGCCTTGTAAGGTTTGCCTTGACCTTGTTCCTTTGCCCTGGATTCAAATTTATTTCTGTATTACAATTATACAGGGTGTTTCAGAATTCCCTGCCAACATTTTAGGCCATTGTTCCTGGACCAAAAACAATATGAAAATCATAGTAATGAGTCCAAATACCGCCAGTACCCACACAGCTGAAATTTTGTTTTTACACATATTAGGCCTAATTTTTATTTCCACAACGGATGGTTGTATTGAGTTCAGTTTTGGCATGAATCTTTATCAAACCAATGTCCATTTTCAGAGAAAATAATTATTATTTTCCGATGTGTATTTTAAAAATGGCGGCCATTTTAAATTTGTAAGCTCAAATATCTCAAAACGGTAAGTTTTTCTAAATTTTTACTAGAGACTAAAAAATTGACAAATCAAATTATGTAACTAAGGATAACAAGTTTGTAAGGATATGACAACAAATAACGGAATTGCAATTTTTCTCTTAAAATAACCTAAATTTGTATAAACTTTAATGCAAAATCATTGTTTTTCAGCAGATAAATCACAATAACTCCGTTATTTGTTTCAAATACGTCCTTGGAGTAAAGTGACGAAAATGCCACTCATCACTTTCCTTTAATAGTTCTGTGCTTTTATACTACAGCCAAAGTAATTAGAATTAAAATAACTCAATATATGTATCGGATTGTTTTTTGTTTTTCGGGGGGGGGGGGGGGGGGGGGGGGGGCGTAATTGTGACCTTTGGCCTAGGGCGTCAAAAAGTGTTAATCCGGGCCTGACTATGTAGCGTTTCAATTGCTGTTATAACTGAGTCATAATTAGAATTCATTGACAAGAGAAGATGACAGACTTTATCTGATTCATCTAATTTAGATCCGACACTCTCCAGTTCTCTTATTAGTTGATCAAATTTTAAGAACTGATCTTCAAGTAAATCATTTGGGTTACATTTTAGAGAAAGCAACTTTTTCTTTAGATACAATTTTGAAAATACACTTTTCCTTTCAAACACATTTTCTAAAACTGTCATCATCTCTTTTGCTGTTTTTTAATCCTTAAACAAGTCTAAATGCTTATCAGTTAAACATTGAACTATTGTGGCTTTTGCCTTAGCGTCTTGTACTAAAAGTTTTTTCTTTTCATCACTATCTGTGATTTCATCTAGATTTTTAACTAAAACATTCCCTACTTGTTTTTCTTCTAATAAAGTTTTTATACAAAACTTCCAGTTATTAAAATTGTCACTGGTAAGTTGAGGAAAATTGAAAATTACTGTTGAACTCATTGTTTTTATATGTCCTTTACTATTCACTTATTCAATTAAATCTTTGACTTTGTTGAAACACAGTCTCTTTATTTACTTTCAATATTTTTAAATGGCATCAGGCCGTCTGGGCCCATAACCAATGTTGGGGAATGAGAAAAACCTATATATGATTTATACTTTAAGTAAGCAATCTTTTTATTTGCCATATACTTACATTACATTGAATAATATTTGTTAAATTCAATGAACACTTTATTTTATTAAACTCATTAAACATATTTACAAATTAACTGGAACTATTACTATTTCATTTTATTGTTTTCTTGAACTTATAACAAAAACCATTTTATATTTTCTACCTCACAACAACATCAATATTGACATGACTTATTAATTAAAACATTTGATCAGCTGTTAAAATAATACACAGACTCAAAGACATATTTCAACAATTACAACAACTGTTTAACGATTCAAACAATTATTATTCTTTCATAATCTTAAAATTGAAACTTTACAAACCTGAAAGGCACAGCCCTGGGGGCCTACTCTCATAAATTTTTAGCAGAAACAACTACAAACAAATACCTATCCAACGACACCAAAACCTTGAAATCTGTTGAAAATAGCAGGACGAATTTCAATTACAAAAACATTTCAGCATAAAGTATAGATTTACAAAGAGTAATAGATTAAATATAATACTGATGTAAGTTGGTGAAATTTTAATAAGTGTTTGAAAAGCTGTGCACTTTCACAAAGACTTTTCACCTACCAGATCCCGAGCAGGAGGGGTCCACCAGGATGTATTCCACACGGTTGTATTGATGCACATCCAGCGAGGTGACGTCTTGGTGGATGGTGATCACATTATCAGCTCCACTCTGTTCCACCATATTCTGCAGCGACTTGAACCGTTCGGCATCTCGTTCCACAGCATAGACCTTCCTGCAAAATTATTTGAGAGGATCACAGCTTGGTCTAGAATTATGACATAAAAATCCGAGCATATATATTTTGTGAGAGATGTTGAAGAAAATGTTGATCTTCCAAAGAAGTATGTTAATCATTTTGATTACAGGAGAAGCCCTCAAGTCTGGCCTCGGATGGCTCGGTCACCAGATAATCCAGCCGAGGTCCTCCGGAAATAAATATGTCCTAGAATTTTCATATGGTACAAAATGAATGATATTTGCCTGGTGAGTGGTTTGGCCTATTGCAACTCTCTGTGGTTCATTGTAGAGCCTAGTTCTACAATGACATGTTCATTTAGGCCAAGGCCCAATCAATATCTATGTTGATCATGACAAATTATAATTTTACTTTGCTTTTGCAAAGTTTAAAAATAGTTTAACTGTTGTTAAATTCGTAAAAATTCTAATTTAGAAAACTCTTTGATCCGATTCAAATACCATCCGATCTGAACCTCAACTATCCGAATCAAACCCGATCTGAAAAAAAACTTAACCATCTGCACACCTATGATTCTAATACTTTTCAAAACATTATTTTTGAGGCAGAAAGGAAAAAGGGACCTGTTCGCGGCAATTTTCGATTTTGAGTTAGGCCTATTCATTTTTTTAAATTCCTCATTTAATTCCTAACAATACATATGGCGCAAGTTACGTGAGTCTACGATTTTTTTTGTTAAATATATAGAACTTTGAAATTACGTGAGAAAGAAAGGCCATTTTGAGAAAAATCTATTTGAAAATTTAAATTAGCATAAAACATTTATTTTTCATATTTAAGAAACAATTTTGGTATCAAAAGAAAGCTCTAAATTTCTTCTTTAATGGGAACACCTATTTTTATCTTAACTCACAGTAGTTTTCAAGTAAATAATTTATTTATCGTAGCATGTCCGATAAAAACATAATAAAAGTGATATTTCATAAAAGGGACCTCTTCGCGGCCCTATGTTAATTCTCCATAACAAATTGCAAAACTGCCGAAAGCGACCTCTTGGCGGCATTTTCTGGTTTTTAGTTATTAAAAAACGTTCTACATTAACAATAAACTTGTAGTAGTTTACCTCATTGCCAAAAGAATTCGTCATGAGTTTAGTTTTCAAAGTGTAGCATAGCTTTTTGATTGGTTTTGAAAAGGGAGCTGTTCGAGGCAATGTTATTTCTCCATAAGCGCGAAGAGGTACCTTTTCTCAAGCTAGACATTGACTACTTTAATCATTATTTTGAATGTTTTATTCCATTACAAGTGATGAAATGAAGCATATTAAAATGCAAACAACCAAAAATCTATATTTTTGACCTCAATCAATAAAACTGCCCTTACTAAAAATTTTAACTTTGCCGCGAAGAGTTCAATTTTTCCTTTCTCCCTTACATTTAATGATAACGACATTTTTAGTGAATTTCCATGTAGGAAATACTATTATGGTAGTAGTCACGGTAAGACCTAAGCCCAGGACCATGATACTTTTTTGTTTTGAGGTCCCCAGAAGCCAAAGCACCGTTTGTTCAACTTGATACATGTATACATAACTCCTTTATTTATGGACAGATTGTTTATGGACAGTTGATGAAATTTAGTATATGGCTTCATATCGTCAATATATTTTTTTTAGCGAATTTCCCTATAGGGACTACACTATTACGGTAGTAGCCATGGTAAGACCTAAGCCCGAGACCACTTTACTTTTTCATTTTGAGGTCCCCAGAAGCCAAAAACACCGTTCGTTCATTTTCATATACAATAATACATGTATATATATATATATATATATGTCCGTTATACTGATAATTTTTTAAGGAAACCTCCGATTTTGATGAAATTTGGTATAAAGGTGTAAGAAAAGGTCTATTTTCATGAGTTTGCGAACCAGCATTGTCAGGTTATGGGAACGGGGTTTTATGGGGTTTCAAAGGGGTCAAAAATGGGTTTTTGGCATTTTTGGACCTCAATTTTCAAAATTCATCAATTTTAACTGAAACCATTTAAAAGAGCTTAAAAAAAAACAAACAATTTGGTATTTTTAATTTTTATCTTAGCGTAACTGGTTACGGCGAAAATCCAAAAATGTGTTTTCCAAGTTACTCTTATGGGAAATCAAGAAAACCCTATATCTTGCTTATTTATTGGCATAATTTGATCAAATTTGGTATGTACATTATCTAGATATGGTTTAACTTATACTTGCTTACAAAACCCATATGGCAGCAAACCTACTTACTCACCCCCATAGGGTTTATGGGGAAAATAAAAAACTGCCAGAGCTTGATACGATTTTGTGTTTACATTCACCAATTATTGGTTAACTCACATTTTACAACAACATCCCATGGCAGCAAACCTATATTCTTGATCCTATGGTGTTTTTATGGGGAAAATAAATAATCTGGAATTCCATTGGAAATTCGCTGAATACGCAGGTCTGCTGCGACGGGGGTATTATGCTAAAAATACCTACTTTCATTGTTCTACATGGCAGCATACCTGCATACTTTTTCCCTATATTTATCATATATAGAGAATATACATTATTTACTTATTTATGAGCACATGATAAAATTTTGTTTTAAGGTTCATCTGGTACAAATTAATAATAGCCTACTAATTTAGAAATTCACTGAGTACGCAGGTCTGCTGCAATGGGGGTATTTTGTTTTTCTGACCACACATTTTAAAATATAACAATTTAAACCTAAACCATTTAAAAAAGCTTATAAACAAATTAATTTGTTTTTTTAATTTTTTTTAACTTCGCAATTGTTATGGAGAAATATGTCTCCTATTAAGGGCGGTCTGGTCAGGTCGTCTTGGCGGCGATTGCCGGAGGGCCCTAGGGGGCCCCCTCCACCAAAAAGGGGCCCCCAAGCAGGGGTCCCTGAGGTTGCTAAATATTCCAAGAAAAATACAGATAGGCCTACAACAAATGTTGTTGGAAAATCATGGAATAAATTATGTTCACCAGAAAACTATTTTGTATGTTTGTATAAGCATAAGAAGCTACAATTTACGTCCATTTATGTAATATGTTAAAAAAAAAAAACAAAAAACAAAACAAAAAAACTTTGTAGTACTCCATTGTCATTGTGTCTATTTGGCTTTCATTAAAAAATATATCGCATCACGGGGACATGACGGTATTTAAATGATGTATTCCAATACTCAAAAGCGTGGAATTTGAAGGATCAATTTTGGGACCTCTATTGTTCTTAATCTACATAAATGATTTGCCAAATTTTTTTCAAACCAAATTAATTCTTTTTGCGGATGACACCACTGCTCTAGTGAAAGCCCAAAACTTAAATGACCTTCAAAATTCTGTTGCTGAGACTCTCGTTCAGTTGAATAAGTGGTTTTTCACAAACGGTCTATTATTAAATCATTCAAAAACTAAATCAATGATTTTCAAATCATCTTCAGAGGCCAGTGACTGCCAAACTCATAAGTTCCTTGGAGTGTATGTGGATAGTAAATTAAATTGGAATGACCAAATAGAATCTGTTTCAAAAAAATTGCGTTCGTTCTCATATGCTTTATTCGTTTTATCAAGTTGTTCTTCACTTGAAACCCGTAAGACAGTGTATTTTGCATATGTTGAATCAATTCACCGATATGGAATAATATTATGGGGTGATGCCCCAAAAAGTAAACAAGTTTTTATCACTCAAAAAAGGATTATTAGGACTCTCTGTAATGTACCGTTTAGAACATCATGTAAACCTCTTTTTAAAAATTTAAATATTCTAACTTTTCCTTCCCTTTATATTCTCGAGCTACTAATCTATGTTCATAACAACTACAGTGAATTTTCAGTTTTTCATCCGCAACATAGCTACAACACTAGAAATAGACAAGTTTTAAACTACCCTATCCATAGAACCTCAACTTTGGAAGATAGTCCCTTTTACTCCGGTCTAAAGTATTATAATAAAATTCCAAACTCGTACAAATGTCTCAGCAGCAACAGCTTCAAAATCCAGATCAAAGAGAAACTTTTAAGTAAGGCGTACTATTCAACAACCGAGTTCTTCAAAGATAACAATTTCTAATATCCATATAGCTCAAATACATGGGATGTTATCTGATTTGAACAACAAGGAGTTTATTGTTATTGTTGTTTTTATTTTTATCATTATTATTAGGTTAACTTTATATTATGCTGACAAGACACCTGTTAATACCTGTTGTGGTATTATCAGGGCCGCATTTAGCCAAACGGCGCCCCTAGGCACATAAAACAGTTGCGCCCTTCCTGCCGCAATACCGGCCACGAAATATAAATAAGAGTCACGATTATTCTTTCCGATACGTGTAGTTCCAAAATGACAGCCATTTAAAATCCATATATCTCAAAACCGGTAAATTGTACCAAAATTTTACAAGAGACAAAAAGGTTGACAGAGTTATTAAATTAACTAACAATACCAAGATTCTACAGATCTAACAACAAATAACGGAATTATGCACTACGGCGGCACGGCTCGGACGGGCGTCATGGCACGGCCAATAGTTTTTTGAGCGGTTGCGCGTAATCGCACTTATTCTGTGGTACTAGCAGACACCCGTCGTCCCGGTCATCCGCACTTTCCGTCCAAAGATATCAGTCGTTTTAACAACTTAATTACTATTTCGAGCTGAGTAGAACGACGAAAATAACTCACTGCACTTCTCGGAGGGCCGTCACGGTCGGTAGGGTAGCTCGGAAATGTCCTGAGATTCCTTCTCCAGAATATTTTGCAAAACTGCGGTAGGTGCGAATCGTACGGGAGTGTCCGTTGCGTGTCGTGCCGCCCTAGTTAGCGCACTCATGAGTTTCAGTGTTAAATTTTTTTTAAAAAATTGCGGTATTGCCAATCTGTCTGTGCCGTTCCGCCGTTGAGCGGAGGTTATTGCAGTTTTTCAATAAAATAACCTTAGTTTTCATGAATTAAAACCAAAATCGAGGTTTTTAAACAGAAAAATCTTAATAGCTCCGTTACTTTTGTTAAACCCTTATCTTGGTATCATTGGTTGTATAATTTATTTTGTTAAAATTTTTGTCTCCTGTAAAATATTGTTTAACTTTACCGGGTTTGAAATATTCGAGTTAAATTTTTTTAATGGAGACCATTTTAAAAAATATTTGGAAAATATTTTCCCCTGAAAATGAATATTGGTGTGATATGATTTAATGCCAAGAAACATTGAATTAATATAGTGATCAGTTACGGATATAAAAATTAAGTGTAAAATTCAAAGTGGCGAATAGAGGCTAAACAGAGCCGAAATCTTAAAAATGTACTACACATTTTAGATTTTTATTTTGATGTGTAGAATACAAATATGCATAGTCAGTGACAGGATTTAATGACAAACTGTATAAAAAATATGTATATTGTGTTATTTTAAATAAATCAAATCCTCTCAAATTTATAGTGTCATATTTACTTCATTTATTCAATCTTCTTCACTTATTTAAAAATTCAATCTAGAAGTCTAAACATTGACAATACCATATTGAATTGAAAGAAAAATGCATGTAACCAATTGTTTTAAATAAAAAATAACTGTTGGGGCTGTCAAAACTTTATTTGGATGATGTAAAAAAATCAAGGATGGAGTAGGCCTATAGGCTACGATTTGTTTCGTTTGGCCGCCGCCGCCGCAAAGCAACGCAGAAAGGTCTGCACGAGCCCTGATTTGCGTCGCCCTATTTCGCAGGCGTTTACACGGCAATAATTACGCGTATGAATAACAAAGTTCCCCTTTTTAACCCCTCGAAAATTTGCGCCCCCTAAAATTTTGCGCCCTAGGCCTGGGCCTAGTGGGCCTAGCGGGAAATGCGGTACTGGGTATTATGTAACGTTTTGTGTCAATAAACGATTTCATTTCATTTCATTTCATTTGATCGAGAACATACTTAAACAAATAAAAAACAACCGAAGTGATGAATGTTTATAATTCGTATATGATCAAACAAAGAATATTCCAAAAAACCCAAAGTTATTTTGAGGTCAAATAATTATAGGCCTAACTAAAATTGGATTTTGTTAAAAGAAGAAAATAAACAAACAAAAAATCGATGGGGAAAATGCAAAAGATGAAGCTGCGGGCTAAATACCGTAAACCGGTCCAAGCTAAATGTTTTTATATTCTAGAGTGCCAGGGAACAGTCTAGAAGATTATTTTAGTCATATATAATGAAAGTTTGACTAAATCAAGAAGGGCTTCCTCCAACCCCATATTTAAAACACAATTATGGACCTCTGTAAAATTGAAAAACAAACTTTTATCTTGTTAAACTTTGTCTACATCTATGACAGTGCCATCCCCTCTTTCCATAACAGAGACAACAGTAATTGACAATGTGGCAGACAGTAACTTGAATTAATTTAAAAAAAAGTTAGTAACTTGAACATGTTATTGTAACAAAACCAATGGAACTTTATGGATTTAAAATGATGAAATGTCAAATTAAATTACATTTTTGATGATTTAATCTTTTTTTTAACTATTTTGATAATAGCTTATTTTATTGTTCTAATGCACTTTTTGCCATTTGATAAAAGTTAAAAATCTTGAAGATATAATTTATTAAATACAGAGGGTGTCCCATAACTCTCTGGACAGAGGTACCTTTCACCATAGGAACATGGAGCCTAGTTTCCTGTCTGTTTTTTTTTTTTTTTTTTTTTTTTTTTTTTTTTTTTTTTTTTTTTTAGAAAAAATTGATAATTCATAAACGGTTTAAGGTACAGTGTCTGACATTTTTCACAAGAGTTTATCTTATTAGGAACTATTTTATGCCAAATTATAACCTAAATATTATTTACCATTTCAAAATAGCAGATATTAAAATTAAAATTTTTGACAAATTCCATGAAAAACTTTAACTTGGCAAAATTGCAGGATATACAAAAGTTATAACATTTTAAGTAGATTTTAATGATACCTTTTTTTTAAATTGGATAAAGAATAACATAGAAATTAATTCTTTTTGTAATGCCTGCCCAATTTCCCCATTTAACCAGTGTAATATGGAATACCCAAACGATAAATACCAGCATTTAAATTTAAATGAAATACTTCTTTCATTTCAAAATAAAAAGTTTTTTTTAATAAGTTGGTCTTCAGGAGATTAATTTCATTTATTACCTTAATTAGTCTTTATTTGTGTACTTTATTTAACCCTGGTTACCAATGCCAAAGGGGAAAAGCATATAAAGATAATTAAACCTATAAAGAGAACTAATGTATTTAACTACGGCATTAATAATTTTATTTTACAGCTGGCAAAGTATTAAAAGATTATTGCTTAACAATCAATAATTATGTAATTGTTTACTATGGAAACGATTTCACTCTTGGCTGATTCCTCAAAACATCAACAGCATTTCATATTTGCTCTTTTTCACCAAAATATTCCCAATACAGTTTAGTACTGTTAATCCTGGGTTTATCCAAAAGTTTATGTATTTACCTTATAAAAGAAGGTCTCGTTTAAGAGAAAGTGCTGCTAATGTTTCTAGGAAACAGCCAGGACACAACCTTGAGCTGAGTTGGTAATACTGAAGTTTTGAATCGGAGTTTAGGTGTGGGGCTATACAGAACCTGCTGGGTTGAAGCTTAGCAGGAAGCTTTACGGAAAATTCTGCTTAGTGTTCCAGAATTCACTTGGTGGGACCTCTTTAACACTAAGAGAATGCTGAGAACACTTCATCGGACTTTCTTAAAAGCTTCTTAATGCTTCAACTCTCAGCTACACCTAAATTCTTAGCTATCACTTCAGAATTATCCACTTTAGCTGAAGGTTGAGTCCTAAAAAACTATTACTACAAAAAACTTTTTTGGAGGGATGTGGTCTCTGTGTCCCCATACCACAAGGCCCACGCTATTGTGGGATGAGGACACACCACCTATGGTGTGGTCGGTTGGGTACCCAGCGTGCCTGCGCCACTCCCCCTGCTCGCACAGAGTAGTTGCAGCTTTGTCGTAGCGGTAACCACCCATAGAACTATAAACAAGGAACGCTGGGTCAACACTGGGGGAACGAGCCGGAGTCGTCACAGCTTCCCCCACCACTTTCCTGTATATCCCAATGCGCGACTCTTGCTTTTTAGCTTTTTTGGTTTTTATATAGAGCTAACTCGTTATTAACACTACTTATTGAGAATGCTTATAGTAAAATAGGTATTAGGTTGTTGAATAATAATTATTAATACCAGTGGCGCACTCAGAAAATAGTTATGGGGGGGGGGGGGGGGCTCTTTGGTCCCTGGGCCAACCGACGGCAAACTTTTAAAAGTTCCATAGAAAACCTGGTTTTATAAGGCATTACTTTAAGTTTATTTTAGCTCTTTGAGTGCAAGTTTTGTGTAGGAATTATAGGAATGAATGATAAAACCCAGCTGATTAAGATGTTAGGTTTTATTTTGACAAAATCTTCTTATATAAATTAAACAATATGAGCCAAAAACTTACACGGATCTTAGAAGGCGAGTGGGCGAGGTTTACTGCTGGCCTTTCGCAGTTGGGTTGTGGAAGGAGAAAACCCTTTTGTCCCACCCGCAACCAGAAACAAACAAATCAAGCGTGCGCGAGAATTGTTCCTTCGCGGAATTTGTAATATTATGAAATGCGTTTTACTAATTTTTTAAGTGCATTTCTTAGGAACATGAATGCAGCTATTATTTCGTAGTTGTAGTGAAATGTAACTCCTGCAAACCAGTATTCAGTACTCGATGTTTTAATATTGGTAATTCTTGAGTTTAGCTACGGAAAATGGAAATTTTTTTCCAAAATGTCGGAAATTTCATGCTGATTTGGAAAATGATAGTTTTCCCCCCAATATCCCCGGAAAATCAGAAAAACCGGAAATGAACTTTTTGATCCGAAAGGCGACATGTGGGTATTTAAAATAACCGGTATGTCAAGCTGATCACGAATATGTAAAATTTATTTTGATCCGATTTTAAATAAGCCGGAAAATGCAGAAAATGTCAGAAAAGCCGTCAGATGAACTATTTTTAAGTATGTCATGTGGGTACTCGAAAGACGTGGAATTTGATGTAGAATACAAATATGCGTATAATTGAATAGAACAAACTAGTCGTGAACAAAGAGAAAAAAACACTTATAAATCAAATAAAAACACCCTGTAACTTGCATAAATAAACCACTAGGCTAACAATGTTCAAATGGTTGTTACTGCTGCACTGATGCACTACCTTAAACTATTAGGTAATAGGGAGTACTATGAACATAAGTACTAACTTACTTCACATACAGTGTGATTGAAAAGTCCCGGAACGGTGAAATATATTTTTTACCATTATAGATGAAGTAATGAAACTTGGTATACCAGTAATAGCCATAAATGTCTACTCTTTTAAGCTATTATTACTTTTTTGTCCCTTAATGGGGGCCACGAGGAGTCAGTCAAAATTCTTAAATAGCAGCATATGTCGAATTTGATATCAAATTAAAGGTCTTACTTAGCAGAGTACAATGCCGCAAACCAGACTTAAAATGGATGACCGAGACGGAAATGGCAGGCAAACAAAGTTTCCATTAAAATCATATGGGTAAAACTTAAAAAGGCAATAACTTTCTTAATCCTCAACCTTTTGACATCGTGTTTGTGGCTTATAACTCCAAATGTAAAGACGTTTAAGATAGTGTATGATGTGACAAGGGCCAAAGAAGTTTCCATTTACACGCCCTTTAAGGGATGTTCCTCTTGGAAGTCTTACGGAAATCTGCTTTGGCCCTTGTCACATCATACATAATTTTAAACGTCTTTGAATTTGGAGTAATAATCCACAAACCCGACGTCAAAAGGTTGAGTATTAAGAAAGTTATTGCATTTTTATGTTTTACCCTTTTGATTATAATGGAGAATTTATTTGACTGTCATTTCCGCCTCCGTCATCCGTTTGAACTCTAGTTTGCGGCATTGCACCCTGCTAAGTAAGACCTTTAATTTGATACCAAATTTGACCTACTGTATGCTGCTATTTAAGAATTTTGACTAACTCCTCGTGGGCCGTCCCCCTTAAGGGATAAAAAAGTAATAATAGCTTAAAAGAGTAGATATTTATGGGTATTATTGGTATACCAAGTTTCATTACTTCATCTATAATGGTTAAAAATATATTTCACCGTTCCGGGACTTGATTACACTAACTTAAC
>JAQYXR010001826.1:0-23597 GCA_030545055.2 Neoaliturus tenellus | reverse complement strand
TGCATTTTAAAGCTTCGATAATATTATTTTAATATAAATTTTTAGCGTCTGCCATTTTCCTCACGACCGTCATGTTTAGATCGTGTTTACGGCATTTTATTCTACCATTCAAGGCCTTTAATTAGATTTATGTAAACCTTCTATGGGATGTATTTAAATTTAGTATACTTAATATAAAATTTTATAACTCCTCCTGGTCCAATCGACTTTTGGGCATGATTCCCAAATTTGATTTCAGGGGACTTTTCGGAGGAAAGTTGGGGGATGCCATAGAACACATTTAAAAAGAAATTGGCTGTCCACAAATTAATTAATTTTTCACGACTAATTTTACCACACTATAGTTGAGAAACCTGCAACGACAACTACGTTATTAAGAGCCAGACACGATTTTCTGAAAACAATTTCAAATAATTTTTAACGTTTTACAGGATTAAATTTTTAAATGTTTTTTTTATGTAAACATTTTGTGCGATGATTGTCTTTGTTGGACAGTTTCTTTCATTTATTCAAATCTCTTGGTTTTTCTTTCAAATCGACCGAATGAGTACGGTATGGTCTCTCTTGGCTCAAAAGCACAGCCCATTATGATACCATGCTGTTCAAACAGCTCAGTTTTTCCCAGTTGTTCACATAGTTTGTTTTGTAGTCCTTATTAATCAATTAATTTCACAAAAATCTTAATTATCCATGAAGTGTTCATAATGAATTAAATTGATTAATGTAGTAATTTCAATAAATTTGTCAATAAAATGAATTTCAAAGAGTATATAAAATATTATTACTTTTCGTCTGATGAGTCAGTGTGGGTTTTTAATGACTAATAATATAATAATATATCCGAACTGTATTAATAAAACACTGTATAATATATAACTGTATTAATATAACTTTGTATAATAACTGTATGTCCGAATATATTAATAACACAAACCATGTGACAAAGATCTTCCTCAGTAAAGTAATTAACCCACGGCATGGATCTCAAAACTATGGCTGTATTTGAATTTGAATTTGAGTCAGCTTACTTAATTTATTAGACCTTTGAGTTTCGATAAAAAAATAAATAAAAAAACAACAATATTTTAAAAAGGTTTTTATGTTTCAGTGCTACAGTATTGTTATAATTTAAACCGACAATGTGAAGGTTGTATATTTAGGAAATATTTCATTTTAATTAGGTTATTTTTTATATTATTTAGTAAAGTTATGGTTTATGGACTCACTTTAACTAATTTTGATCTTGTAATCCACTGTCAAATATTTAAAAAAGATGTATATATTTTTATGTTATTAATGTAGGCCCTAGTAATCATGCTAAAAGTTCTCCCATGTGAAATTAATAACTCTATATTTAACAACAATCAAGTATGAGTAGTTGGAATCGACAAATCCAGATCGCAGCACCATCGAAGATTCGTCACCTAGGGTAATAAAAGTCGAACAGTGCGTGCTTATTTCTGCAGTTGTCAACGAGAATCGCGCGTCAACGGCACGGCACGCCTACCAAGCGACGCGTCGCGTACTACCTGCCACCTCGTTCTACCGTACCTTCTCGCTCCAAGTAAGTTACCAAGTTTATTATTTTGAATTTTATTTTATTGTGTTGTATTCTATTGAGGATGTACATTGTTTTAAAAAGTTAGACACTTTTATTTTTATTTTTATAAAAATATGAATAAAAACTTTATTTTTAATAAAAAGTTATAAACAGTTTTTTTATAACTTTTTTTAAGTTTATTTTTATAAAAAGTTTAAACACTTTATTTTTCATAAAAAGTTATAACTTTTATAATATATATTTATTAATTGTTTGCAATTGGTAATGATATACGAAAACGATTCAGTGCGGCATCTAATTTTATTTTACATTTAGCTTACAGTCAGCGCGAATATGAAAATTATTTTCTCGGCGATCGTTTAAGATTCTCAAGTGTTTTGAGCATGCATCAGATTCTCTCTTAAGTTATCATCATAGGCTAAACTCGCGACATACCATTGTTTTCAGAACAGTCAGCTGTGATCGAAACCAGTCGATTCCCAATGTGTTGGGTTAACAGTCTGGAAAAAAAGATTTTCCGGACTATAACGGAAAAGAAACTTCCAAGATTTTACACCCTCGAGCGCTGCTATTCTACTTGCAGTATTTCATTAAATAATTTTCAAACATTTGATTGCAAACTGATGGAATCTACAATGATATTTATTTGTCGTAGTCAATTTTTATTAACTTAACAGCTGAAGCCAGTTCAAATATGATAAACAAATATCAACGTAACAGGGAATATATAGATAAAAATTATTTAATTTTTACCTAGATTGTATGTTTATTTGAGGTGATGTGATGAAAATTATTGTTCGTAACTCTTCCGAAAGTGGTATACCGGTATACTGATACTTGCACCGGTATCGGCCACTTTCCGGACATGTTGCGAAATCACAATTTTTATTTTTACTGAAAAATGTTCGCGATATTTTTAATTAATGAAATATTTATAATTTGTTGATGGTTTATGATAACAATCGATTGCAAATCTTTTGAGCATGCAGGTTCGCTGCGGAGGTTCACAATTCTGGTTTACGACTTTACGAAGCGCCTACTACTGTATGTTACACGCGCGCGCACAACAGACATTAAGTTTAAGACACTTTTGGACTTTATCGAATGAATTTAAGCTCAGATAAGAGTACTTAATATGGATTATGCTGGTTTACTAAAAACTGCTATAGAAGACATAGTTTAATTCATCAATTTAATTTCATAAAGCTTTTGTTCGATGAGTGTATTTAATCAACAAATTGTATTCCACTTTACGAAGATATTGCTTGAAAAATATCTGATTTAAAATTGAAAACAAACTATTGTTTTTATTTTGTCTTTATAAACAAATTGTTTAATTTTGGATTTTTCGTACTACTGCCGTGTTTAAAAAAGAGCTTTTCCGATCACAAAAATACCAAATAATGTAAACAAAAACGAAAGAAAAACAGAGTTTGAGTTTTATCCAAAACTATTGTTTTGGCCAAAGTTTTAGAATTTGAATCTTCAATGGAAGTTTATTTTGGAGTTCTTTGAACCCCAAAAGGTGGTTTCATGAGTGATGTCGGGTTTTCCAAAACATAGTTGCCAGATTTTGATTAAGACGGCGTGGGGTTAGTTTTGAAAGAAAGATCCTGGTCACTGATCAATACGTATTATCCAAAATTTTCAATCAATAATCAACATTTCAGGGCACTCCGAGCACTCAAACCCACTAGATCAGCCGTACATGACTTTGAATAGCAAACAAACGGGTGGTTCTGATTTTATACTTTGTCGCAGGACCATTAGGCTTACCAGATATACCGGGTGTCCCAGACCAACGGTACACCCCTTATAAAATCCAAACAATCAATTTTTCACAAAAACAAGTTGTGCCATAATCGGTAAACCGGTTGCGCTCTGTCCATTGATGACAATTACAATGTACAGGTTGTACCATAATAACCTATCCAGACCGGAAGTCATTAATTTTAAATAATAACCCCCACTTTTATGGTATTTTTGGATTCTAGACATAATTTTAAGACTACTTCATAATTTGGTGTTTACCCGTAATCCTAACGGTTTGGGAGATAATCGCGGTGGAAGTTTGATTTTTTCCCCATAAGAATAACATCGGGTTAAATTTCACATCCATTATTTCTGTAAATTTTCCATTAAATAAAAAGGCGTAGCATAAAAATTCCTTAGCTTCTTCTTTTAAACACATTAGCATTATAAATTGTTAGTTTTTTAATAAATTATAAATTTTACAAAATGGTGGAAATTATTGAAAATGTGGGGAAAAGAACAATTAAAGACGTGATAATCGGTATTTTATGATGAAATATTATTTAAAATGAGTTTCTTAGGTATTTTTATGCTTGAACAGTCATTTAAAAGTAAAAGTTTCTGTTTTAATTTATATGAAAATTTACTCCATGTTATTCTTATGGGAAAAAACAAACTTGCACCGCCATTAGCTATTAAACCGTTAGGATTTACGGGTTCACATTAAATTGTAAAGTAGTCTTAAATTAAAATCCAAAAATACCATAAAAGTGAGGGTTAATATTTAAAATTAATGACTTCCGGTCTGGATAGGTTACTTTTGGTACACCTTGTACATTAAAATTATTATCAATGGATAGAGCGCAACCGGTTTACCTATAATGGTACAATTTGTTGTTATTAAAAATTTATTGTGTAGATTTTAAAAGGGGTATACGGTTGGTCTGGGACACTCGGTAGCCTATACAACGAAGTTTACAGCTTCACAAGATGTGTGCTAACCTTTTAGCATTCAGAAAACCGCTGTACAGTATCCTACGTGATTTACACTTTTCGTTTTTTAGTACAACTCCTAACCAATTTCATAAACTGTGTTCTGTACTTTTGATTAAAGTAGATAAAATTTTCTACCTACATCAGGTATATAAAATAAAGTAGTTACCAAAATGCAGGTGATTCGTAACTTAAAAGGTGCCAACTTTAAAACCCCTCAATAGGACAACATCTTAATAAAAGTCATAAGAAGTTTTTAGCGCATATAATTAGGTTTAATTTTTAGCCCAAAACGGTGTCTGTTTGCCTAATAGCTCCCTGAAAATGCTAAAATGTAAATAAAAAATGGGACAACTGCATCTTTGGCAAATTTGCTTTGGCGAGTTTTCATGAAGGTGTGGGGTTAGTTTTGAAAGGAAGATCCTGCTCACTGATCATCCTTGATAATTAGATTACTCTTGAAATAGCTTTCGATGTCAGAAACGAGGCGGGTTGACGCCGACACTATTTGATAATAAATAAACAATCAATCATTAAACCTAGCAACCGTTTACAACAATATACAGCGCATATCGGAGTTAATTAGCGAGAATCGTAGTTTCCATTAATTAGAAACGTATTTCCAATTTAGATAAGTTTTTATGAGGTTTGGTAAATTGTTTAAATTATCCGTACATCAAAATATTCAATAATTTGTGTAATACGTACAAGATTCCTAATAGAATACCTCATTTAAAAACTTAAAATAACTTAAAAAACTTAAACCTACTTAAAATACGTTACGGTTGTCATGCACGTTGACAATGTAATGGAAAGAAATGATAAATTTTGCGCAACCCGAAAAAAATACGAGTGAAAGTAAAATTCCACAGATTCTAGGAAGAAATAATAAATCGACGGCCGGAGTAGAGGCCACTCACATAATGTTCGCATGGTTATAAAGTGGCAATTTTATATAGTTGCCCAATCTGCCGCCAACGTAGCGCGTAGATGGTCGCCGCGAATAATTCAATAATTAGAAAACCCGCGGTTAGCAACAACGAGCGGAAAATTAATACCACAAAAACTACGTCGTTATTTTGGAGATTTCGCGTTGAATTAATTTATTGTTTGTTACCTCGAGAAAATGTAATTTCTGTGTTGATAGTTCGTGCCAAGAATGTGATGGATAGTTTAAAAACACAAATCCAATTGTAATGAACCACAAAAGCTGAGCGAGCGGGAACGCGACGATTATCAACAACCTGATCTTAAAGATTCATCTTAACCCCTGTGCCAGTAGCCCATTGTTGCGCAGTCGGCAATGTTAACCATACGGCTTTTAATGCAAAACATGGTATTTTATTCCCCTGTTCCGGACTTTTTCCAACCGATTTTCTTTAAACTTGGTAAGTGTTTAGTTGAATAAGTTGTATTAGGTCCCTCATATCTCGAAATTTTAAAAATTAAACAAATATTACTAAGGAAAATCGAGTTACTGTGCAACGTCACAGAGAGTAATAGCCTATTTGTTAAATTTTTAACATTTCGAGGTATGAGGGGCCTAATATAACTATTCAACTAAACACTTACCAAGTTTAAAGGAAATCGGTTGAAAAACGGCGTCCAAAACAGGGGAATAAATTACCATGTTTTAGCATAAAAGCCAAGGTTAAAAAAAGATTAACATTGTCGACTGCCCAACAATGGGCTACTTTCCCAGGGGTGAAGATGACTCTTAAGCGTCTAATTTAGGGGTAAAGGAGGGAAATAATAATCACATTAAAGCTCATTCCTAGTTACTCATAAACAATAATTGGTACAAAAACTATTACGTATCAATGTTGCAAATATTGAGTCAAAACGAGTTCCATTATGACTTTGCCATTTGGAGTGAAATTTACTCCAGCTGCATTGAGTAATACACTGCTTTATGGTGCAAACAAGTTCATTCAAAATATAGTACATTCTACTACTTTTTAGCAAAATGGACTCCACTAAAGAGAGATAATGTGTTCCTTGGAGTGAAATATTCTTCGATAGATCCATTTGTACTCCAAATGAGGAGTTAAAAGTACTCTATCAAAGAGTTCTATTTACTATTTTTAGAGGCCTTTTAACTCCATACAAGAGAACAGATTCACTTCAGTTTTAAGTAGGTAGGTTTCACTCTGAAATTGTGTAAATTAGACTTTTAGACAATTTAGTGAGGATATAGTCTTAGCCTTCTACGTTCGATACACAATTTATAGAATGATAAATGAAAAGTAAATAGCGCAAATGTTACACGATATAATTGGTTCGTCCATACTACATCTATTTCTTACATGAAATTATAGGGCATGCAACTTTTCCTCTAGAATTTGGTCTTATGTACTTACACTAGTAAGGTGTAAGTATAATGTAAAGTATACAGTCACTTAATTAGTACCAAGGTTAACCGTTGGACAACACACTATCTCAGTAGTTAACGTTCATGTTAATATCATTTTAATGCATGCAAATACTATCTTATAAGCACAATTTGACTCCAATACCCCGAAAACTACGTCGTTATTTTGGAGATTTCGCACTATTTGACTTTGAATTTTTCAGTTAAGATCCTGAAACAACTTATAAAAAAACAAGTTAGTCATAATTGTTACAAGTTTTTCGTTTTCAGGAACCAAAACGTAAAAAATTATAAATGCGACAACAATCCTGTCAGAAAGAAATCCTAAATCCTTGAAAGAATTCTGGTTCTTTATGTATTTCACAGCTCCACCTGATGTTATTTTGAGTATGCCTAATTGGTTCTGCGGATCCATTATCCACTTACACCCCAACACAGAATATAACGAGGGATTTAGTATCAATCTTATCACATGAAAAGACATGAAATGTAGGAACCATTATAATGATTGTTATTCATTTATTCCCAGAAAATTTTTAATAAAAGCATACAAACGGGATTTCAAGCGTCAAAATTTTGAAGTTCATTTCCTTACGCTGAAGTGCTGCGTTCTAAGCCTGATCATATCATTATTCATTTGAACTTACTTACTTACTTTGAACTTAGTGGTCTTGATCCGTGTTCCTAGAGAACAGGATGGGCGTCAATTTATTTATAGAAAATTTTATTGACGATATAAAAATGCACTTACAATATTAAAACTTCATTCATCGTCGATAAAATTGTGTTTTGCCAATTACGGTAACAAACTACGTACTAAAAATTTGGATTAGGTCTGTTTTAACTGGTGTAAGTTTGATTATTTCACCTACATTCTGATCAAATCTTAATGAGTGTTATCATTTTAAGCAAAATAAATAAATAAATAAATAAAAACTGAAGTTTTTAACAATATTTGACACGTTCTGTGATGAAATTGGCAGACTTAATTGAATGAAAAAAATTAAGAATTTATACATTATTTGATTTTTTAACGGTAATTTAAAATAAATAACTAAGTTTAACTTATGGTTTATCTTATTAATCTTATCGAAAACTTTATGGAGAATCCAATAATATTATTAGATTCTTTTCACAACGTCCTGCTAATGTTATTGAGTTGAGGGTTTGCGCATGCGCTGAAAAGAAACACTCGTATTTGAGTGACGGAAGTTAGCATATCATCTGCTCTGAATGGAGTTAAACCATAGAACTCTAATATATACACATTGGACTCCCACACAAGGCATAAATCGTACAAAAACCGCAACCCTTGTTCTGTAGGGAAGGAAAAATGAGCAGCCAAAGGTTTTGTGCCGCACGCTCACTTACACACTTCTTTACCGGTCACTAACTATCCAAATGCATTGAAACATGTATTGTTTAAAAAAAATGATTTGCTGATTATAACGGTGGAAATATCCTAGCCATTATGCTTTACTAGGAAACGCAATGATCTAAAACGAATGTCAAAACACAATTAGAATTTGAAAAGTTACTATCTAACATCTGATGTTCATAGTTGATAAAATTATTTTTGAGAGACTATATAGCCTTTATGTGAGCTGTCAGTCCCTTTCTTGGATTAAGTCGTTTCTACACGATAGGAAACAAATCGTTGAAATAAATTCTGTAAAGTTTAAAAATATAACTCTCAATTTTGGAATTCACCAGGTCTCAATTTTGGGCCCAGTAGCATACATTCTATACACAAATAACATTACAAGAAGTTTCAATAATTTGCAGATAACTATGCATGCCAAAGACATTGCAACCTTTTTCAGAAATAATTCACTTTTAAATTTAAAAATTGACAGCTTTATACAATTAACAAGTCTTTATCAATATCTTAACAGTAATAACTTACACGTAAATCAGAATAAATTAAATTCTTTATTATTCGGGTGTCAAAACAATTCTGAGGTTGATAATCCATCAATGCTTATTGACTTCGAGTTACCATTTGTAACTGAAAATAAATACTTGGGGTAAAATTTTTTATGACAAGTGCACATTGGCCCCTTATATAAATGTGCTCTGTACCAAATTATCATCCCATCTATTTTTATTGAATCGATTTTCAAAATTTCTAAATGATTCTTTAATTAAATTAATTTATACTTATCTTATTGAATCGAGGTTGACGTATGGTATTTTGTTATGGGGATCTGCATCCGAGTCTGCACTTTTACGGGTATTTAGATTACAAAAAAGGGATATTTGCATAATAGCCGCGGCATAAACAGGGAAACGTTTTTTTAAAATCATTTTTTAAATCGCTAAACTTCTTAACTTTCTCGTCTCTATTTACGAAATTTTAATATATTACAAATTTAATTTTTCTTCTATTCAAACCGGTGCAGACGTACATACCACTCGTCATCGGCAAACTCACAGACAAACTGCACACAGATTGGAATTGGATATAAAATGACCCCAAAATTATTTAACAAGTTACCCAATCACAGCAAAATTCAAGGCGGTCCAAAAAATTTAATTTCTATTGAAAACATTCTTAAAAGAAAAGGCTTTCTACTCGGTTGGTGAGTACTTGGAGTATCAGGATTAAAACTTTTGTTTTGGTTTTATTTGTCATAGTTAATTTTAGTTTTAATTTTTTATGAAATTTGCTCTCAACATTTAAAAATGTAACTTATATTTAGCATGACATTTGTAATAAAATTTTTAATTGTTCTCTACACACTAAGAATTTGAATTTGAATATTTTTTATTTAATGGTCAGGAAAAAACTTCAAGTGACAAAGTTGTAGATAATGAGATAAAATCTTTACATTTTACACTTTTTTTATAAAAGGAACGGGTTTCTTGGAAAACAGATGTAAAGGTAAAATTGGCACATCGCTGTAGATTTCGGAAAATCGCGACTGAGAGCGATGAGCAGATTACCTCACCGTCTTAGTATTCCAATTATCCTCAGATAATATGGAATATTTTTATTTCTCTTGGTTTTTTTTTTTTTATAAAAGGAACGGTTTTCTCGGAAAACAGATGTGGCGCATCGCTGTAGATTTCGGAGAATCGCGACTGAGGGTGATGCCCAGATTACCTCACGCGTCTTAGTATTCCAATTATCCTCACATAATATGGAATATTTTTATTTCCCCTAGTTCCTCTCATAATCTTCAAAATGAGCGGACGTTTCTTGAGTTATGGTTTAGTTCAAAACACCCATACTAAACTAAGATAAAATATACAACATCTCTGATTTCATACATTTCTTTTACAGACCTACCTAACACGCAATAAGGCTAAGCTGTAATAATAAAAAAAAATAGATCATGACATTTAAGTCTAAAACACGTGACAGTGCATTAAACAATGTAATTCAATGTAATTCAAATGTAATTTCAATGTAATCCAATGTAATTCAAGATGTGCGCTTGTTTATAATTAAAATTAATAACGTAATTACTTAAAATGATACGTGGACCTCTTTCTGTGGTATTTGAAATTCTGGGGGTATAAAAATTACTTAAAATGATACATGGAACTCGTCCTGTGGTATTTGAAATTCTGGGGGTATAAAAATTACTTAAAATGATACGTGGAACTCGTCCTGTGTTATTTGAAATAAAATCATACGATTCTTTGTGTGTTTGATTGATTTTATATAATTAAATATAACTACAAGGAAACTTCTACACTTTTTTTTCCATAATTGTAGTTTTCTTTTCACAGATTCCCTCGAATCTGTGTAAAATAATAATAATAATAATAATAATCTTTATTTTCCAAAACAAATATACATAGGATTTTACAATACATAATAATACAGTGTTCTTTTTACATTTTTAAATTCATACAATTCCAATAACAATTTGGAATATTTCATAATTATAATTATGCTCGATTATATTAATAATCTAATGAAGGTAAAAAAGCCAGGTTGACAACCATCCGAACACATAGGCCTACATTTAAGTTATATATAATTTTTTCCCCTTTTCTATTAGCATTTTTTGCTATGGAAAACAAGCCTTCAAGGCTGAGCCTCCATAGCCGATGACAAAAATATCTATTAGGTTAAAACATAGGTTAAAAATATCTATTTTAAGTTTTTTTTATTAGATGTCACGAATTGGCTCGGAATCGACAATTTGGAAAACGAATATTTTTTAAGTTTAAGACAAAAGCTTAACAAGCTGATTTTATTTAGTCATAACTTAATTAAGTTTTCAAAATAAGTACGAAGCTTAATAACTGTTTCATATTAATTTTCTTATAATAAAATATAATTTAACTGGCTCTTATATTTATTTCAGTCACTTCCACTCAAATAAATATGTATAGTAAATAAATAATAGTTTGATTTCAGAAAAAATTTTTACTGAAAAAATTAAACCATAACTAAGCCTATATTTATAAATAAACTGCATTCTATAATTATTGTATTTTAATAATATTTCCAATCCCCCATGGTCTTCATTTAAACTGTTTGTTAGCATTGAGGAAATAGTATATTTTACCGTTCATTTTTAATTCGTTTCTTATTAATTAGTTCTCGTTAATTCGTTTATTTTACATAAGTTAACACAATGTCCAACCACACACGTATATGTAGATTAATTTAAGAATACACTGAAAATAAGTTAATAACTCAAAATACAATATTTCTTAAATTGAAGAGGCGATATGAAAAACGCGACGCGACGACGCGCGGCGCGGAGTGCGCCAGCGCGTCGATAACATTTAAACGCTCACTTTGTGCTCCATTATATGCGAAACTACAACTGTTACGTAAAATATCAAATGTAAACATTTTATATCAAATCATAATCTTAAACTTTGCCGCTGAACGTTTGTTCCTAGCCCAAAAATAAAAAAAACTTTCTCACTTTTTACACTGTTTGATTGCA
This sequence comes from Neoaliturus tenellus, assembly GCA_030545055.2. Classification (NCBI taxonomy): domain Eukaryota; kingdom Metazoa; phylum Arthropoda; class Insecta; order Hemiptera; family Cicadellidae; genus Neoaliturus; species Neoaliturus tenellus. Next base: position 12,004 of record JAQYXR010001826.1, on the reverse strand, counting down.
ATATGTTTTCAAATTTTTAAATAATAACGAGTTGTTGCTCGACGGATAAAGCTCCAATGATGGTGAGTGGAGGGCGAGACAGATGGCGTGAAACATGTATAAATACACTTTTTTTAAATTTCAGTTCCTTTCCAATTAGCAATTAGCAATCAGCTGCTTTACATAATTAAGTAACTTTAAACAATTTATCAGTCGAAACTCATTTATTTATTAATTCACCAAGTATAAAATTAAGTAGTTTAAATAGTATTTTTTTCTTTTCATTAAAAGAACAAAACATTATAATTAATTATATACATTTTAGGTACTGGACATAACGAACCAAATCCTTCAGATGGATTTATGTGTTGCGAAAACAATGGAAACAAAAGTAGATTAATTCGCTTGAAAACAAGAAGTGCAAGATTCGTGTGGCTCTAATACAGCAAAGGCATTAAATCAGGGCAAGACCTTATGGACACTGGATAGACTATATAAGGCTACTTGTTGCTCGATATCAAGCAATTAAGTTTGGGTAATTTTTTCTGTTTACGTTTTTTAATCAGTTTGTTAATCAGTGCATCCTCCAAGGTTTAAATCACAACCACTTTAGTATTAATATAAGCCTACAAATGTTCTCAAGGGAGTGAATACTGTGTTTACTCGTTACAGCTGTTACCTGAAATTTTTGAAATGTTCTCATCAATGTTTAATCAAATGGAGAAATTAAGAACTTTAAGGGCTTCTAGGGCCCTCCGTTTGGGTAGATATTTAAAAATTTACTTTAGAAACAACCTCTCGCCGAGCTCTATCCAAAGACACTAAAATCATTAAAATTGGTTGAAAACTGTAGGAGGAGTTCCTTGTACAAAAAAACGTGTCGCGTATTAAATATGTATAAAAGATTCTTGTTATATTTTGTTTGTATGAGGAACGAACAAGCGTGTGAAAGAAAGCGCGCACTGCCAGAATTAGTCATTAGGTCGTTCTTGCATGCCCTTTTTCCTCCAGGTTGCGTTCTACTATGGTTGAAAAGTTGAAACACAACCCACTTATAGAATGGCAAATGAAATGTAAATAGCCCCAACGATACACGATAAAAATTTGTTTTTTATTGTACATCTATTTCGTCAATGAAATTATAGGGCAACTTTTCCTCTAGAGTTTGGTATAGCCTGATAAAGTTTAGTCACTTAATTAGTACCAAGGTTAAGCGTTGGACAACACACAATCTCAGTAGTTAAGGCTCATGTTACAGCTCTATATGTACCCATTCATTCATTTTAATGATGCAAATACCAGCTTATATGCCTACGTAATAAACTCTAAACGCAACAACAAACCTGCCAGAATAAATTTCTCGAAAGAATTCTGGTTCTTTATGTATTTCACAGCTCCACCTGATGTTATTTTGAGTATGTCTAATTGGTTCTGCGAATCCATTATCCACTTACACCCCAACACCGAATATAACGAGGGATTTATTATCAAACTTACCACATAAAAAGATTTGAAATGTAGGAATCATTTATATGCTTGTTATTCATTTATTCCAAGAACATTTATAAATAAAAGTATAACAACGGGATTTCAAGCGTCAAAATTTTGAAATTCTCCTCCTTGCATACAAATGCTGCGTTCTAAGCTTTATCATCTATTAGATTATCTCAACTTGACTTTGCCGTGCCCCGTCACAACTCGCGCAACTCCCTCCTCTTTGCCCCTCGTTATTCGTGAACAAATTCAGGTTATTATTCTCGTCTTAATACAATGATAAGACTGTATAACACTTATGGGAAACCTTTGAATTTATTTAAGGGTCCCTTAAAATCTAGTCAATTTCATGAATTATTGGTTCCTATGGTTAATTGTTGCACATTTTTTGTATTGTTAATTTTTTTGTTATTCAATTGTTATCTATGTATTGTCTGTTAATTATTATCTTAGTCTATTTATTGTTGCAAGTTATTCGTCTTTTTGTGGCATCATATTGATAAATTAAGTTATTTATTATTAGTTACTAATGTCGACCGCACCAAACTGGAAGCTTCTATTGTTACTATTGTTCTAATTCTATAGTTATAGTTCTATAATAGATTGGAGTTCTATTGTTACTAATATTAATGCTACCTTGTAAGTGGTCTTTATGACTGTAATGTAGCATTGTACAATTAAATAAATAAATAAGAAACAATAACATATTTAGATTGATATTCTGTGTGGTCTTCGTCTAAAGCTGGGGAGATCCATAAGTTTACATGGCGTGTCGGCCAGCGTCCGCGCCGCGTCGTCGGCGGCGTGTCATTGCGCATGCGCCGGCCCCGCGCAGGCGCCTATTGACACCCCGGTCGTTTTGATTTACTGAGGCCCACGGATTGCGTAACGTTTCCCCGGTCGTGCGGGGATAGGTCAACCGCGGCCCGGGTTCGGTAACGAGCATCACTGACCCATTATTGGGGGCTAATAGTGGGACGAATTTATGAGCGAAAGTGGTTAACAGTCATAGTTCACGTTGGGGCATATACTTACCGCCATTCTGATTTTTATCCTCGTATTTGCCAGGGGAGTGTTGAAACTTGTCTGCACGTGGATGGATCAGACCTTGTCGAGTAAATAATGAAGTACGGGGAAAATATAGGAATTTTGGGTCAATTGATGTTTTGAATACTCCAAACAGAGTAAATTTTTATTCTTCATAGGCATTTATAAGTAATTGATTAAAAATGATTTTTTATACGTAATACTCAATGTAAAGTTGATTGAATTGTTGCCCACCGAGGCATATGAAAAATCCTCGAAACAGGTTTCCCTAATGAGGCTCTTTATTTTCATGTGAAGCCTTTATGTAATACAGGATGATGACAATTTTTTTAACAATTCAGTAAAAATACATAAGAATATGGGAGTTTTAGTATCTATAGCTGTATTACTTAGTTTTTAGAAATAATTGTAGTTATATTTTTGTTTGTAGTTGGATTTTTTGGGATGTTATAATTTCACATAATTGTATAAATGTATGTAGTTAGTTTGGAACTGTATTGTTTATAATTTAGGTATTTAATAGTATTCTGATTTTTATATAATACATTGTAAATAAAAAAAAACAATATATAAAAAAGAAAGAAAAGAGAATGTGTATAAAGAGACTACGAGTTAGTAGGCTATTTTAATATAAATAAATGGTAGTAAATATTGTATATTTTTATAACTACAATTGTTCTTTGAGATGTATATTGTATCATGTTGCAGATGTTGAGAGATTTCATGTTTTGTATTGTGTAAGACTATTGTTATGATTGTAAAATTGTGTGCTTCTATGAAAATAAACTTTATTTATTTATTTACTTACTTATTTATTATTAAATATTTGGGGAAAGATTTCAGGCTGTTTGATAAAACTATAACATTCTTTTTATAAGATAATTTATCATAATGTTTCAAATCCAAAATACTTCTCAACAACATGGTTTCCTTCCGAATGAGTCTTTAGCGCCAATCTATTAGAGCTTTCCTATGACATATCAACTGAAATTGATGTTCGGGGTAGAGTAAAAATCTTTTAAAAGATTAAAAAAAAAACCTTTTGATAAAGTAAATAACGACATTCTGCTTTAAAATTTTAATCTTTATGACTTTAAATTAATTTCGCTAAAATAATAGCTTCGTACTCAAAAGACAGTTCTCATTTCTCAAACAGTTTAAATTTCAAACTTGAATTCCAATATTTTTACAGAACATCAGGAGTTCCTTGAGGTTTTAAGTTAGGATCCCTGATGTTTTAAAATTTTATTAATGATCCCTGCTCAATTGTAATTGTTTATCATGTAGAGATCTCAAAATGTATAGCACCAACCTAATGTTGATGTTCTGAAAATTGACTTAAATATGTTGTACTAATAGTGTTGGGGGAATAAACCACTTCTCAACACAGTAAAATGTTTTTCAATGTCCTGATAATTGAAGAAAATATAATGTTTCACTGGCCTATTTAATCAAAAACGAACGCATAGAGCAAGTTTAAAAATGTATGATTTAGTCTTTGTTTTTAATTCCAAATTAAAGATTATTGACCATTTCAATTATAAACTATCATTAACGAAGCATACAAAATGTAGGATTTGTTATTAGAAACGTTTAATTATTTCAAAGTCTTGATGCCACCCTTAAATTATATTATTCGTTTGTTAGAAGTAGATTGGCGACTGGTCTATAGAACGGGGAACAAAATACGTTAGGCTACACTCCAACAATTATTGACTAGATCGAAAATCTTAAGAACAAATCTTAAGTTACATTTTTTAATATTTAACAATATTTGACTTGTAGATTTTTCCTAACCTCTCAACTTAAAGATATTGTTCAGTTGAAAATCATTCTGTTATAAGTATTTTTTAGTATTATCCTACCTAAACTTCTTGGTTTTATAATTTATAAACAGTTTTTGTCGGGTATTGTTGGGTTTCATATTCCTAGATTTAATCTAAAGCAATTGAATTTATTTGCTTTGAAATTATGTAATACAGTACACCTTTAAATTTTTGTTCATACAGAATCAAAAGATTTATTATCTTTTACTCCGATAGTTTAGATATGTTCAATGATTGTTTTCCCTTTTTCGTTGTAATTGTTGCAATCATAGATTTCTACACAGGGTGTTCGGAAACTCTTTTGCGAAACTCCATGCGTGATGATTCCTTGGATCATAATGAACAAAAAAATCGAGGGAACATAATGTCCTAAAATGTTTCCTTGAGCAGCCAGCCGCCAATTTGTTTTTTACAATTCATAATATTTGGTTCCGTAACGGATATGTGTATTAAGTTTATATTTAGCTTCAACCTTTATCACACCGATGTTACCGATATTCTTTCCAGGGGAAATAATATGCTTGATGTATATTTACAAAATGGCTGCCATTTTAAGTTTTTAAACTCAAATATCTCAAAACGGTAAATATTATCAAAATTGTACCAGTAAAAAAGAAAATTACTAATTAAAAACCTAACAAAAATGGTACCTAGTTTGTAAGGATATGACAGCAAATAATAGAATTGAGATTTTTCTACTAAAATAACCTTAATTTGCATGAGTTATTATGCAAAATCAATGTTTTTTCTGCAGTAAAGTCAATAAATTTGTTATTGGTTGTCCAGATAGTTACAGCTTGGTATCAGTGGTTATATAATTTAATTTGTCAACTTTTTAGTTGTTTGTACAATTTGGATCAAATTTACCGTTAGCGGTTTGAGATATTTGAGTTGAAAATCTTAAAATGGAAGAAAATTTTGAAAATACACATCGGGAAATAATAGACTAATTTTTTCCTCGAAGTAAACATTGGTGCGTGAAAAAGATTCATGCCAAATATAAACTTAATATACCCATCCGTTTGAGAAATAAAAATTATTAGATGTAAAAACAAAGTGGCGGCTAGCTGCTTGACGAAGCATTTTAGAACATCTGTTCCCATGAACTTGTTTGTTCATTTTGATCCAAGGAATTTACACACGCACTTTCGGAAGAGAATTTCCGATTTACTTTATCATGTTACTCACAATTTACAATTGGCTTATTTCTAATAATTATTACAATAATTATGTAAAAAAAATATTTCGTAAAACCTTACACTTTGGCGATTTTCAAAAAGGTTGCCTAAAGTGGACTCGTAGGTAAAATGAGGAAAAAACTTAATTTAATTGCCTAGGAAAGGGCATTAAACTGAAAAAAATTTAGGTTATCTATAAGTCATCTTTTGTTTTAACAACAATGACGTTGGTTTTGTTTTCTGTCTCTCTACGCAAGTGGCATTTTTAATTTTTGACGGGGAACGGTCCAAACCCCAGTCTTGTTACTATATAATATCAACAGTTGTTAGAAAGTTTAATTAATAGCCCAATGACAAAATGGCAACTGGGTCCGGAATCGAACCTTTAACAAGCTTCTAACTTTTCTCAGGATCGAACCGGAAACTTTAGGATTCAAAGCGAGCACTATAACCTCTCATCTACCCAGCCAGTTAACATACAAAAGTGAAAACAGTGAAAAAGACAAAGAGTAAAAAGTAAGCAAAGTACAAAAGTACGAAAGTGAGGTTGATGAAAAGTATTTGGAAAGGCAAAAGATCGTATATGTAGTCATCTAAAGGAATAATAATTTTGAAAAATAAACTAGATCTGCTTTTACATAAGAAAACACAAATTATGAGATGGTCCACTCTAGGGAACTGTTGGGGGTCCACTTTGCGCATCTAACGTCAGAATCTTTATTGCGTCATATTCAATTAAACAGAGATCCCATTGAAATAAATACAGTGTCAAAGTATTCCCTCAACATTCAAATTTAAGAATATATTAAGGCTGAAAGGCTTGTCAACCAGTTTTCTTGTAAAACTTCATGAAACTGAGCACTGTCAAAAACTTTGATTTCCACCAAAACACGTAATGACTGGTGAACTGCCAAAAAACAACTAGAGCAGGAGAGCTACAGTGTGAAGGAACCTAGCACGAGTGTTTAATATGTTTTCCGCTAGGTTTCAGCACACAGTAGAGCCAATAACCTTGGGCGTCCATATTAGGAGACGGATCCACTTTCCTTATTTAAAAAATATTAGAATGCAATTGTAGACAATTGTATGAAATGGAGTGATTGGATTAAATTTCCCCATTACCCATATTAATCGTATTGAAAATTTTCACCACCATATCCACGTTTCCTACAAGGTATCAGCAGAGCTTTAATGACCACCGAATGTGGTAATTAACACCCGATGTCCCGATATGGTCATGCGTGCAGCCGGGCGACAGTCGCGGGTAAAACGCCAAGTGGAGAATGGATTACTACAATGTCGTCGCGTTTTTGACGTCGACGTTGACGACAGAAACGCCGTGTCGCCCACTGTCCCCCGACTGTCCTAGAAACGCTAGTGGAGACGCACGCATTACTCGCCGTGGTTCCAGTTCATGCGCGTTTCAGACGCAAGCAAAACGCCGCTACTGAAACGCTCGTGGAGATGACTCAGGACCAGGACAGTGTCGTGAGACGTTGGAGCGGTGGCGGAATGCTGCGGCGGGGGTCAGGGCGGGGGCCACGGGTCGGTGGGGCACACTCCCGCGCTCATCTCCGGTAAGGTAGCGCAGTTGCACAAGCCCCATGCCGGTTTACAAAGGTCACCACGGATCTTTCACCAAAATGCGATAGGTCCACAGCAACCCAGGTGGAAAGTCACACAGTTTAATGCCACCGGCGCGGCGCTTTCACCGGTCCTGGGATGACCGGGCACACGACTGCCCCCGCCACGCCGCCCTCCCCCTGCAACCCTCCCCTCCGTATCAACTCCCGACGAGCCATGTCCCTAACCGAGCTTGAACACCCCTACCCTATATCTTGCCATGCCACAGCTATCCTGGCATACCACATCCCGGACAGGGGCCCGGACAGGGGGGTCCATTTCGTTCGGAAAAACGAAATGGGCTCTTCGAAATGCCGGTAATTCTGAAGGAAGATTGCCTGAGTTACCGCCGCCCGAGCTAAGATATCGGGAGGCACAAAAAATGGAAAATCAGGAGTGGCCGTTGCGTCCCTGGTCCCTTCCACCTTATCATCCAGGCTAGGACTGGCCAGGTCGGCAGGTTAGCAAATTAATGTCGAGGTCCCATGGATCCGAAAAGCCTCGAGGGGGGCCACGGGACCCCCGACCCAGATTTTGGTCCCCGGATTTCCTTGTAAAAATTCAGTTAAACACTTTTAAACAGTTCTTTTCTAAATATAAAATGGAAGTAAACGTTGACTCGCTAATAGACAAACAGTTTGTGACGGTTTTTTCGGTTCCCGATCGTCGATTTTAGGTAGGCCTATTTCGAAATTACCGTAATTTGACATGATTTTGTAGCTATGACGCTACCGCTTTTTTGAGCTACGACTGTCGACAGTAGACAATGTTCAATGCCCTACCGGTATTTTTGGATATTTAATGCGAAGCTCCTTCGTTCGCGACCGCTTTTCCGGGGACTAAAAATTAGAAAATCGGATCTCATAACTAGCGGAAGCTTAGCGGGAGTTGGTCAATAGGCAACCTTCAAGGTTGGCTCTCTTGCTTGGCATTCGCCAACCCCGACAGAGGAGCCTATGAGTCAATTTCGCTTTGTTTATGGGGTTTTATTATTTATTAGCTGAACCTCCTCGCGTAAACTCAAAATAATGGCAAAAACTAATAGCAAACGAACAAATTTTATAAGAATTTTCCATCTTTGTTAATTTCCTTGAGATCTAAGGGAACGTATTTTTTCCACTTTAGCAATTAGTATTACCGTACTGAAAGATGTCAGGATTCATGACAAAGTATACATAAACCCTGAAATCCTACAAATCATCTCAACTATGAAAAATACTGAACCAAATACCTCCACGATAGATAAACAGTCATAGTAGGTAACAGTAGGGCCTAATAAGTACAGTGTAGTTAATTTTATATAATAGAAGTTCAGTGATATATGAGTGCGATAAAATTAGAGTTTAAGTACTTAATTCAATTCAATTTCAATTCGTTCAATTTGGTCAAGTTGGAAATAATTATTCTTCCAAATATATCCTAAAGCGATTGTTTTTTCCTGTCATGGCACACCTAAATACCGCTTCAATAATCTAATTCAAATATCAATTAATTAACATTTAAATGATTACATATTTTAACTAGCGTTTGATGTAGTTCTAATAAATGTTTTCTCCAGATAAAAGATTAAAGTGTTAACATAAAAACTAGTAAATTACTAGTACCATAGGGTATTTTCTTTGACTATTATATCATATTCACAATGATACGTTCACAATAAACACACCGCATTATAATGCCAATTATTTCAATGCGTTGTGCCCCCTGATCCACTATCATAGCGCCTGATGACGCGTGGATGCTTGCCGCATCACAGTTGGGTAACGCAGATAGTCTCAACAACAGTGAAGGCTCGCTGGTTATTCCCAGAGACGTATGTATAATCAAACTGTGATTTACAACTGAATTTAATTTGTATTATCAGATAAGTTTGGTTGAAATCCATGTTTTAGTTCTAAAATTAGCTTCGAGGGTTTATTTACAATTTTAAAGTGTTATAATAATTATTTTACTTTTTACCACTTGTTGTTGTGTTAAAACTACTTTACCTCCTTTTGTTGTAAATATTTATGTTTGGTGATTAACTCTGAATTACGAACTATCAAACTATCTCTAAGTAGTAATTTGTTTCTATTTTCGAACATTCTTTAGGTTTAAACATTATTTAGTATTTTATAATATATATTTATGGTTACTTATACCCCGTTCAAAATAAATGTGCGGTCGAAAGACAGAATTTTATTTCCCACCACAAGGAAAATTCCCTCAACACCTTCCTTAATTCCCCGTTTTTCTTCACAATCAGGTGTTATTTTAATTTCGCCCTTAAAATTCAGAGTAAATAATAGCGCTGATGATCGTGTTACTTCCCCTACTTGCTGTTGAAAGCGCTTCTTGTTTCATCTCAAACGTAAAATTAGAATGTTTGTTTACGAAAAAGCAAAACATTAGCATAAAGTGACATTAGATATTAACCAGCTGTAGTATTTCTCAGTGATTCTGATTGGTTGGATTCTTGACAACGGGAGGAACGGGGAAAGTGGGGGAATTTAAATCTGTGTTTCGACCGCACATTTTTTTTTTTTTTTTTTTTTTTTTAACGGGGTAAAATATAAGAATCCTTTGTAACCTTGTAACATTGAATTTATGTTTTATGGAAATTAATATACAGTATTAACAAAATGTTATATTTTTTTAATACAGGGTGTTTATTCAGTCCCGGGACAGCTAAATATTTTTCAAACCAGTAAAGATAGATGAATTAAACTGAAAACACAGCTACTGGACATAAAAAAAAACTATTTTTATCTGTACTCAGTGAGTCGCTACCTCCTCAGGGGGACGGCCCACCAGGAGTCGGATGAAATTCAGGATCATTTTAAAGGGCTTTGAATTCTAAGCAATTTGCCAAAAATCCGACCTCAAAAGGTCGAGTGATCGGGAGTTATTTCATTTTGTGTTTTCAGCAATATGATTTTAAAGGAAAGTTTGATTGCCTGTCATTTTTGATTCATTCGAGGTTGGGTTTGTGGCATTGATTTTCAGTAACGACCTTTAATTTGATGTGCATATTGACCTATGCTGACATTTAAGAATTTGGCTAAAATAGTTTACAACTGGCTATTTATAACGGGGTAGCGGAATTCTACCCCCAGGAAAAGTACCCCCATGAAAAAACGCTACGTCATTTTGACGTCACGAGGGGCGGAGATTAAAGTGGCATGGAGTTTTGGCTCGCGGCCGGAAAAGTACCCCCAGTTTTATAAATACATTATTATTTAATTTGGTCGCTCTAAATTAACATTATAGCAAACCAAACACTAGCCGGAATTCTACCCCCGGAATTCTACCCCCGGAATACTACCCCCAGCAAAACTACCCCCAGCAAAACTACCCCCAATGGACCAGACCCGGAATACTACCCCCGGAAAACTACCCCCGGAATTCTACCCCCAGCAAAACTACCCCCGGAAAACTACCCCCGGAATTCTACCCCCAGCAAAACTACCCCCAATGGACTAGATCGGGAATCCTACACCCGCGAAAGTACTTCCACGTACACAATTCCTTGAGATTTAACAATTGTTATTTTATGCATGTTTTCTGGTATTTAAAACATTTCTATTATAAAATAATAGAAATGTTAAGTTTATATTAATACAAACTTGCCCTTCGGGTGATCTCGTTCTCTACCGTCACTCGCCGTAAAGTTCTATGATAGGCCTATGCTTTAGTTTTATATAACCAATCTTTCCTCAATTTTTTACAGGCTTTTAGCTGTATGGTTTTATTGACATCAAATAAAATATATACATTACCGTACCATGATATACTTTGATATTAGGTTTATAATTTTCAGTACCTGAGGGCCAAGCATTAGCTCGGTAAACTTAAACAGTAATATTTTTTTTATAGTAATATAATTTACAGACAGCCCGGTGCAAAAAGGCCTATTTCTTGTTAAAGACGAGCTCGTTCGCTCCACTCACTCGCCTTTCAGCTTCCTTTTTCTGTGCTTTCAGACGGTTTCAATGTAGGACTACGGGTCTCGTGTATATTTGTTGAAACACATGTTGAATGTGTAACACGTGGATTCTAATTATTTAGTTAGCTGGTGTTTGCTTTATTCTTTCAAATGCTTTTGTTTTTAAATTCAAATGTAATTCTACAAATTGATTTGTTGTTTTATATCTATATATATAATTCTGTAAGCGATATTTCTTGAGCAAAATTGTGAGCGTTGTACGAATCGCAGAAAGATGGGAGGGGTCTCAAATTAAAGGTCTCAGTCCCGTACACGAGGGAAAACTATCGGCGTGTCCATAGTGTTAACAGGAAATAAGAAATCACGTAAAACGTCCTCCATAAGAATAGCATAGGGATTCGATAAACGTCTGCTTTGTGTACATTGAAACATGTGTTAGGTTTGATTTTAAACGAGACACAGATGATAACATTGAGTAAAGATAATAAAATAATTCACTCCACGAAAAGCTATCTATATATTAATACGCAAGCATGTTTCATTTCCTCCTTTTTTCTCAGCTCGTGTGCATCGTAGGAGAAATCCGCGCATACCATTAGAAAGGCATAGTCCTGTAGATGAGCAGAATCACATTCTAATTGACATTGGACACCAGGGCTACGCCCCACAGGCTTTCAAAGTTCCAATGTTAATCTTATGGAGGAAGGAGAATTGATTGAATCATTAGACAGCTGTTGTAAAAACAACTGCTAGAAAAAGAGGAAGAACAGATGTTTCGGTTATAAAATGTTTTTTAACTTCTTGGGTCCAGATCAACTGAAATTTTGATCGAATTTCGATCAGGAGGCAATCTCTAGTATATATAATTCCGTAAACGAATCGGTTCCCACGAAATATCTTGAGTTAGAAGAAAGTTAGGGTAAGGTATGATG
>JAQYXR010001825.1:0-23609 GCA_030545055.2 Neoaliturus tenellus | reverse complement strand
AAACCATCTTCCTTTGCTCTTTTCAGTGCTCTTTTATATCGTCTCCTCTCTGTACGAATGCACTTGTACTCCATTACTCCATACTTTTCATAGTATGTGTCCTTTTCCAATACACAAAAGATATGTTTTAAATCCATATCATCAGGTATAACAGCAACTTTAGGTATTTGATCAATTAACGTTTCAATTAGTTTTTGATTATTTGACAACGCTTTACGTAAGGAGTGAGTCAACTTAAGGTTTTCTCTTTTTAGTTTATACTCTCCATACTTGCGAATTGATGGTAGTATTTCTTCAAACACCCAATCTTGAAAGCGCTTAGCTAATTTCATCTTGGACGATAAAATTAAGGAATATAAACCTGGTTCATTGATGAATACGGTACTTTTTTGAAAGTTAGAGGGTAGCACTAAACTGTTTCCATCAATATCTTTACATAACTTTTTATATTTTTCCTTAACTAGATCATTTATTGCTTTTCGCGGTCTTTTATATTCTAGAATTTCTGATACATCATTAGCCTTAAACCATGGATTGTTTTCACGATCAAATAATACAGCTACAGGTTTACTATCAAACATGTAACACTGCAGTTCAGACATATTGAAGTCAAATGTAAGAAAAATAGCATACACCTTTTAAATATCCGGAATAACCGAAGTTGTCAATAAGATGTTCACTTGGCAAAAGTTCGCCAAACAATGAAATGCATGGTTAACCCACCTGCTTATATACCCGACAAAGAGTGGTGGAAACCTTCTGCGCATGCGCAGTAGACAAGTACTACTGCGCATACACAATTGTATGTTAAATTTAAACAATTTTTTTACGGATGTCAATAATAAGGGCACACTCAACAAACCACTTTCATAAATGATGAAGCGCAACTGGGCATGCAAAATGAAGGGATATACTGCACATTTAACAGTAATATGATACATTTTAAATTTGTTGACAATTTCCTGTAGATTTTTTAAAACTGATTTTTAATATATTTTACATTAATACCACATTCATTTTCATTTAATAAATTGAAATTAAAAAATTAGCTTTACATACATGTGCTAAAGATTATTATTTTTTATACCAAAATAAGACTTGCTTGACTACAACACATAACAAGTGTTCCAAACAATAATAAAATCAAATACAAAACTAATTATGTTAAACTTTACACATAAATAGAAATTCCTATATCATCATTAAAGTTAAAACTAAAAGTTTGTTAATAATTCATGTAGATAACAAACATGTTTGGTAGTTTGACCTTAACGTAATACTTAAATTTTTGTTTAAAAACCTAAAGCAAAATTTTACATGTAAAAAAAAATAGTACACCAAAGATAGCATCAAAACGGTGCTACCGGTTGCTACATTAAAAAGTAGCAACATTTAAATGGGTTAAGCTCAATTGGAGGTTTCCAAATTACCTTTAATGTTAAAACTAAGGTTTTGTTAAGTTATCATTTATATATAAACATATTTCATAGTTTTTACATTAAACCAGAAGTTAAAAGTGTTTTTTAAAAACCTACAGCCTCAGTACACTTAATTAGGGACAGGAACAAGACCAAATACCTGTCTCTGCGTCAGGCGTAGGCTCATATATAAACATATTTCATAGTTTTACATTAAACCAGTAGTTAAAAGTCTTGTTTAAAAACGTAAAGCCTAAATACACTTAATGATGGACAGGAACGGTGCCAAGTACTTGTCTCTCAGTCAGCAGAGGCTCATATGTAAACATATTTTGTACTTTAACATTAAACCTGTAGTTAAAAGTGTTGTTTTGTACTTTAACATTAAACCCGTAGTTAAAAGTGTTGTTTAAAAACTTTAAGCAAAATTTGACAAGGAAGAAATAGTACACCAAAGGTAGCACCAAAACGGTGCTACCTTTAATTAGCAACATTTAAATGTTTTAAGCTCAATTAAAAGTTCCCAAATTACCTTCAATGTAAAAACTAAGGTTTTGTTAAGTTATCATGTATATATAAACATATTTTGTAGTTTTACATTAAACTAGTAGTTAAAAGTCTTGTTTAAAAACGTAAAGCCTCAGTACACTTAATGATGGACAGGAACGGGGGCCAAGTACTTGTCTCCAAGTCAGCAGAGGCTCATATATAAACATATTTCGTACTTTAACATTAAACACTTAGTTAAAAGTGTTGTTTAAAAACTTTAAGCAAAATTGACAAGGAATAAATAGTACACCAAAGGTAGCACCAAAACGGTGCTACCTTTAATTAGCAACATTTAAATAGGTTAAGCAACATTTAAATAGGTTAAGCCCAATTGGAAGTTTCCAAATTACCTTTAATGTTAAAAACTAAGGTTTGTTAAGTTATCATGTATATAAACATATTTTGTAGTTTTACATTAAACCAGTAGTTAAAAGTCTTGTTTAAAAACATAAAGCCTAAGTACACTTAATGATGGAGAGTAACGGGGCCAAGTACTTGTCTCTGAGTGAGCAATTAGAAGTTTCCAAATACGGTTTAATGTTAAAACTAAGGTTTGGTTAAGAATTCATATATATATAAACATATTTCATAGTTTTACATTAAACCGGTAGTTAAAAGTGATGTTTAAAAACCTAAAGCAAAATTGGATATGTAAAAATAGTACACCAAAGGTAGCACCAAAACGGTGCTACCTTTAATTCGCAACATTTAAATGGTTTAAGCTCAATTAGAAGTTTCCAAATTACCTTTAATATTAAAACTAAGGTTTTGTTAAGATTTCATGTATATAAACATATTTCGTAGTTTTACATTAAACCAGTAGTTAAAAGTGTTGTTTAAAATCTAAAGTCTCAGTACACTTAATAATGGGTAGAAACGGGGCCAAGTACCTGTCTCTGCGTCAAGCAGAGGCCCATATATTTTGTGACATGTAAAAATAGTACACCAAAGGTAGCACCGAAACGGTGCTACCTTAAAGTAGCAACATTTAAATGGGTTAAGCTCAATTAGAAGTTTTCTAATGACCATTAATGTTAAAACAATAGTGAACTTTCTGTTCGCACCATGTGCTTTTTTTTAACCTTAAAAGTAATTCTAACCTTTAATTCCTAAACACCTTAGCAACTAGAGAAAAAAAAGATGAACCAAACTCGCTTCATAGGTACCTCAGTGGTAGACTGGTAGCAGTAGTTAAAAGTGTTGTTTAAAAGCCTAAAGCAAAAATTGGACATGTGAAATAGTACACCATAGGTAGCACCAAAACGGTGCTACCTAAAAGTAGCAACATTTAAATGGCTTATCTCAATTAGAAGTTTCCTAATAACATTTAATGTTAAAACTAAGGTTTTGTTAATAATTCATATATATAAACATATTTTATAGTTTTACATTAAACCGGTAATTAAAAGTGTTGTTTAAAAAACATAAAGCAAAATTGGACATGTAGAAAATAGTACATGAAAGGTAGCACCAAAACGGTGCTACCTTTAAGTAGCAACATTTAAATGGGTTAAGTTAAATTAGAAGTTTGAAGACACAAATTTGTGGTAACAATTTACCACTACTATTTTAACTTGTACTGGGAGTAACAATTTCACACTACTGGCTGGGCACCTACATTTAAATGGGTTAATTTAAATTAGAAGTTTGAATACACAAATTTGTGGTAACAATTTACCACTACTATTTTAACTTGTACTGGGAGTAACAATTTCACACTACTGGCTTGGCACCTACATTTAAATGGGTAAAGTTAAATTAGAAGTTTGAATACACAAATTTGTGGTAACAATTTACCACTACTATTTTAACTTGTACTGGGAGTAACAATTTCACACTACTAGCTTGGCACCTACATTTAAATGGGTTAAGTTAAATTAGAAGTTTGAAGACACAAATTTGTGTTTGTGGTAACAATTTACCACTACTATTTTAACTTGTACTGGGAGTAACAATTTCACACTACTGGCTTGGCACCTACATTTAAATGGGTTAAGTTACATTAGAAGTTTAAAGACACAAATTTGTGTTTGTGGTAACAATTTACCACTACTATTTTAACTTGTACTGGAAGTAACAATTTCACACTACTAGCTTGGCACCTCCCCCCCCCCGGGTGCAGTTTTCGTCCGGAGCAAAAAATTTTTGGTCAAGGTCAAAAAATTTTCGAAAAAAAAATTTTTGGGGGGGGGGGGCGCAGTTTTCGTCCGGAGCAAAAAATTTTTGGTCAAGGTCAAAAAATTTTTCAAAAAAAAAATTTCGGGGGGGGGGCAGTTTTCGTCCGGAGCAAAAAATTTTTGGTCAAGGTCAAAAAAATTTTTAAAAAAATTCGGGGGGGGGGGGGGCTCACTTCTCGTCTGGCGCCGAGGGGGGGGGGGCTTCACCTACCCTTAGGACTTTAACTCTTGGATACCTGCTACCCTTACTCATGTGTGAACATAAAATAAAATTTGGTTGAACCACAGTTTGGACAGCCAACACTTAGCCGCATCTCGCTCTAAGTCCTGAGCAGTCCCAGAACTCAGGCAAAAATCCGCCTAAGTCATGACTGACCTACATAACATGTGGAACAAAAATATTTTATTTTATTCACACATGAATATGGGTCAAGGTCGTTCAAGAATTAAAAAAGAAATCCCCCCGATGCCTAAGACCGCCGGCGGCCAGAGGCATCGGGGGGATCTCAACATTTAAGGGGAGGTGATTAAATAAAAAATTATTTATTTAATTTTGAGTTTCCTTAAGGGAAACATGCTACAATAATTTGGAAAAGGCCATGCTAACCATGACCGAGGATCCCGTCTTAACCCGTAGGTACTGACTTTTGCCTAGCACACCGGTCAGTGTCAGGATCCGACGCCTCGTGCTAAAGGATGCCAACCACCCATCTAGAGTGATGAGGTCCAGTAGCGCCCCTGACCGAAAGAGGCCTAAGGGTGGATCCCCAGGGGCCTACCCCCGGGCTCGTTAGGCGCCATGCTATTGTTGGTAACAAATAATTCTTGAGGTTCTAAACCTCGAAAAATTTTTATTTTACAGAGACTGTAAAGTCTCAAAAAGCCTAACACTTTAACTGCCAATTTACGGAGGAGTACCTCCAAGATACGAATTTAGAAAAATTTCAACTTGGGGACAACCTGTGAAGATTAGTACAAAATAATATTTTTCAACACACAACACTTAGACTAAATAAATCCAACACCAAGACCTAGCAGAAGCAGCAAGCGCAAAATAAAATATTTCTTAAAACTACACATGCCATGCCTTAGACTAAAAGAATTCCCAATATAATGCGGCGCCAACATTACATTGCGAATCCTGTAGGGCAGAGCTTCAACCACTCAGCTGAAATGTTTGAAAGCAACTGCGAAGAAGCTAAGCCTCAGAGAATCGAAGCTGGGCCGGTCAGGAGTGGTGGAACCGGACCTGGTTACGTAAACAGCCAGACCTCGACACGTACTTGTTTGCGGCATTGGACAATCTCCAAGAGCCACACCTGAATACATTACTAACCGGATCTCATTATACAACACGTGTCAAGGTATGGCAACGCCTCGGGCTATGCCACCTCCTCCTCCCCCGGGGGGGGGGGGCTCACTTCTCATCCGGAGCCGAGGGGGGGGGGGGAGGGGGAGGGGTCTTGGGACTTAGAATATTTTCAGTCCAAGTCAGGTGTACTATAGAATAATATTTTAGCTTGCCGGATTCAGCACAGCCGGCAGAGACGGTTACATAATGCTTATATAACAGACTGGTTTCTTTGCCAACTGGTCGAATGTAGCTCAACAGAAGGTAAGTCAGTTTATTGCAAGCCAAGAAACACGCCACACCTCGCCACCGCTCAACTTTTCTGTGAGTAATTTTTTATTTTTCCTTCTTATTAAACTTAGCAAAACAGAACCTAGCCTGTTTTGCACAAAATTAATTTTTGTTACACTGCTACAATTACGTTTACTTAACAAATTATTTTCCACTCATTATTTAATATTTTATTCCTTACTTGTTAAGACTTAGAAACTGAAATGTTGGAAGACTGTTTGATACAAAATTAATTTTTATTTAGCTATACAGGTCTCCTAATATTTTCATACACTTGTATTTTGCAGGTGTGGCTAAATATTTTTCGCTCACAATTTAATTTTATTCCACACAAGTGGATTTTGAACTTTACTACAAAACTGATCCATACCCGTCTCCTACAAAATTATTTTTCATTTGGCTCTACCTCTTTTAGTCTTACATTAAATATTTCTTGGAGTTAAATTTTACACAAGTCTCTCGGTTAATTTTTCTGCACAGTACGTGTTACTCCTTGGACAGTTCCCAGCAAACTGTTTCTACACTTGTCAACAACAGTCTGCATTACCCCCTCCACTACTCATTCCCCCACTATAGCCCTGTTCCCCCACTACTTCCAGCTAAGGTACAACACTGGACTAAGTGTTTCAGTTTTATCCAAACCTTACTGTGAGACACATCTATGGCTGAAACTTTGCGAGAAAAATTATTAAGAGTAAAATTTTTGCTGGCCAAGCAAAATAATTCTGTTAAGGTGTCCAAGACTTCCACTTTAACAAAAATGAAACGTTGCTTCAAAAATAATCCAAAATTTTACTCAAGGGACACAAATATCACTATGGATGATAAAATGTTTCAGAAACTTTTAGACGAGCTAACTTTTGCCAGTAAGGTTACGTTGGTGACTCCAATTCCCGACCAAGTTCCAACATCACCTGAGAAAGAATAAAAAATAAATATTTCTCAGGAAATATTTCCAATCCGAGTTACGGAGGTCCGGTAAAGGACCGGCTGGGACGAGTTGTTTGTAAAAAAATAAATTTTTCTTCCTTCTGACCACTTTACCCCCACCACCTCCTTATCCCCACCACTGAACCGGGTACCTGGAGAACCGCCTGCGCCCAAGTCAGTACGTCTTCGGACGCGGTGCTGTTCGGATCGCGTGTCGTTTGTCGCACTGTCGGGTGTTTGAAGAAATTATTCTTCGGCTCTCAGTCTCTCGGTGGGTAAGTAAAATAAAAAAATTATTTTTTTTTTAAGTGGGGGTGCTGGGACGGGTCAATGACCCCTGACGGATATATTAGGTCTAGAGTCTGATCGCTAGGGAATAAAAAAAAATATTTTTTTGCACTTTTGTGATTCCTCGAGAAATTTCAATTTCTCAGCAAAATTTGAGGAATCGCAAAAGTGCAAAAAAAAATTTTTTTTGTATTCTTGCGTGACCTTGACCTAATTAACGTCAGTGACGTCATCATGATGACGTCAGCGGTAATGACGTCACCATGACGTCATTTATGTGACGTCATGTGACGTCATATGACATCATTAGTGACGTCATTCGTGACGTCATTGATGACGTCATCACTGCTGACGTCATCGTGATGACGTCACGTCCCAGCCTTCCCAAAAACACACTACTATCATAGGTTTCAGTCATGAGAAACTGTGGAATATTAAAGTAGACTCCCGCTCATCCAAAACCCACTAATTTCAAAATCAATTGGATTGAAATTTGCATGATTTGAACACATTGTCAAAATGGGGGAAATCCCAATTTTTGATATTAGCATAGGCCTACATGGAATTTATAGTTATCATTGACGCAATTCGTTCGGTATAGTCCTCGATTTCCTATTGTCCTTAATATAACGCAGTTCCTTCGCTAGCAAACACTTTCCATGGAACAATTATTGTCACTTAATTTAGATATTGTGAGTAAATGGCAGGAGTAAATGAGTGAATATCTTACACTTTTTTTTCTCACCCTTAAATTTTGCAAAAACGAACAGGGTCAGGTCTTGATTAGTTTGGATTAGCGGGACTTGTGTAGTTTGTTCTACAAGTATCACATGAAATGATATACGATATGTTAATGATACGCATGAATGAAGAAACTATTAAAATCATTAAGTGAATTTCTCAAAAACTTTTGAAATTGAGCAAAGCTCATCTCTGTTGAAATTTGTTCACATTTCCGATGTCAATACGTGTTGCGCTCAGAGTCAGTGCACAATAAACCCTCTACCAGACATCTGAAAAAATACATTATTTACGACACAAATATCTGAAAAATATTTCATATACAGTAGACCCAATTATCAGCTGTTTTTCATCTGTGAATTTCTTTAGCCGGTAGTGTTTTGCAGAAATGGGTAATGGAAACCGCTTGTAATTTAATTGCTGTTTAATTTCTGTAATCCATCTATTCCTTGACCATCTTACTTCACAAACCGATCACAATGAAGGCTCCACTTTAATATCACATTTACTCTAAGGAAAAATTAGAGACACACAGGGTTAACTCGCCAAATCGTTATCCAGTGTTTTCCCCCGAGGTGAGTTGGGTAAAGTACTTATAAGCTCTATGTACAACATATACTGATGTCCGATAATGTGATAACATTCAAATGAAATAGGACAAGCTCATCCTTAAAAGTTTCCTGGCCATAAGCTGGTTTACGCTGCACTGATTTTGCTTTGTGTAGGCTATTTGTATTTTGTTTTTTACTTACTAGCATAGAATTAAGCTTCAAATTACTTATTAGCCTACAAAGTGTAGTAAATGTATTTATTTATGACAAATAAATCTAGGTATAAAATTTACCTCAGGTCCGGATTAGGAGGTCCACTACGGTTGTCGAAAAATATTCCATGATTTTGAATGGGATTTAGTAGTGTTCTATCAGAAAAGATTTTAGCAATTTACTAGACCAAAATAAAATATTATCCTACCTTCTTATATTAGAAGGGAGTCAGTTCAGATCAGACTCTGAGGTCCTTCGATGTGGTTGCTGATGGGATGATGTCAAATTAGAAGGGAGTCAGTTCAGATCAGACTCTGAGGTCCTTCGATGTGGTTGCTGATGGGATGATGCCCAATCGGGTAGTCTGGAAAGAACAACATGAATAAATTCTTTGATAACGATTGGGTTTAGGTTACCTAGGCCTAATTGTGGTAGATTTATTTATTGAGTGTTAGTAAAAAAACTTTATCACCCTAAGTTATTTGCTGGAAATGAGTTTATAGGTTTTACAAGTAAAAAAAAAAAACAGACAAAAATAATTATATTCAAATAAAAAATAATTACGTCTAATCATGGGAATAAAAATACACACATAGTATGGGCTGTTTTTTTAAATTTATATTATGCTGTATATTCTCAATAAACACTGTGTCACAGGTTTTTTCTTCCTTGGGGTGTTGCATGTTAATATAGGCCCAGGTTAATCCTTACCAAAAGCATGGGACCATATGATTTTATGTTTTAAAGTCCATAGAAAAACACCAAAAAATCATTTGTTATAATTCAGAGTACAGGCAAGTAATGGTATCTATAAAGGGTAGGCCATGTAGGTACCATCCATTAACTACATAAATTTAGAAAGAGACCATTGAAATCAATTTAATTTTGTTTGAAGGTGTAGGGCAGCATTTTGCAAGTTAACTTAAAAAAGTTAAAGTCGTTAACCAATGAGTGGCCTACATTTTAAAAGAATGTTGTAGGCTATATTGATGAACCTGGTCTTCGAGTAAGGGATCAGTGTAATGATCACTTATCGTAACTTTAATTGTTTTAGGCAAAGTTGACAAAACCAATTGCATAGGCCTAAATACTTAAAGGCTAATAAAGATACTCATTCTCAAACCTACCCTTAACTTGTGAATTTGACTGTAGGCTACATTAATAACATTAAGGTAAAACCTAATTGAAATGGATGCTTATTATTAAACTGATCCCTTTACTCGATGACCAAATTCGTTAGGCCTATGATTTATGAATCTTACTAACATTGCCACTGATAGGCCTACGTGATTAGATATATTGGAGCACAAGTTATCTGTTTTGTAGGCTAGGCATGCTGAATAGGTTAAAATAATCAATCTCACATAAATGAAAAACAATAAGTTTTAAAAAAATTTGATGGATGTTTAGGCATCTTAGTAACCTATCGAGCCTTTAGTTCTTAACGTTTGGACTACAGTTCAAGATTCCCCACAATTAATTGTAGGCTTAATCCTTTATAACATAACGAGGTGGCCCGTGCGCAAATTGCGCATTTTATGATTCTGTATGAGTGAAACTCACCTACAGTAGGCCTACGTGAATGTTGATTATGAAGTGACAGAGTTCTATTTTTGTTTACTACCTGGTTTTAAAAGTCATCAGAAGGTAATCGTAGAAGGTAATCAGCTGTTAAATTACAATTCAAAGTAAAGAACTTGCAATAAAAATTGGTCAACATTTTAAAGCGCCATCTAGAAATAAATCAAAGGCGAGGGGGGTGAAGCCCGAAACAATATGACCTTTTTAATTACGATTCGTCACTGCGGTATATCCTAAGCTTTAAAATGAAACCTCAATCTTAAAAATCGGTTCAGTAGGTCGAGAGAAAAAGGGACGTAACAGACAAAACCAAAGATACAAAAAAAAGAGTGATTTTTAGTTCTTATATAACTTTAAAGTTCAAAGTTAACTTGAAATGTTTAAAACTTAAACTTATTAGGCTAAGTTAGGTTCTGAACACTTCATAACCTTAGGTTAAAATTTATTTTTTTCATAAAAAAATTTACATCATTACCTTTAAAGTTAAACACATATTTAGCTCAATAAATCGGAATACGTGTATGTATCTCTGTAGGTCTTAAGGTTAAACTGTAATTTATAGTATAAACAACTTTTGAACAACTTCCTTGCAGGCATAACAGACCATTTGATTACGATTAAGAGTACGGTATAAATGTGTTTAAAACTTACCAGTATTGAAAAGTAGGTTTTGAAAAGTATCCAGCTTGTTTCTTCTACTTAGATGTTCACTTTAACTAGTTGAATAATTAGAACTACAGCAGTTATGAAAGTAAATGAGGTATCCCCAAAGCACAACAAAATTCAACGAACAACTAACATTTTCACAATGGCTACCGTACCGTCAGTCGTCACTGACAGACAAGCGTTGACGGCGCATGCGTAGTAACATTGCATTGTGGGTAGATTCCATGGTTACATGTCGTATAGCTATCAGCTACATTGATAATGTTACCACTGGTAGTAGCTTAAAAATACATTGATGAGACGATATGTATTATGTGATACATATCGATTGGGTTTCTTGGTTATGTTTCTAATACATATCAAGTACTAAAGTGTGCTGTATGGGGTATAGATCGTTCCAGAAAATAAATTCTTAAAACATATTGCTTGATTTATAACCACGAAAATAAAATTTCTAACAATAAAAATATTTTCCCTCTTAATTAGGCCTATATAGTTATCTGGTCATATTTGTTGGGTTACTCTGAGGTTCAACTCCTTCGTAGGCAACCTGAAATTGTCTATCTTTTTCTGTAATTTTACAAAAAAAGCAATAGCCCACGCAATTTTTGTTCAACTAAGTTATAACATTCTATTTCTTTTACGTGTAGCTTTGAAAGATGAAGGCAACATTATAAAATTAGGTGTTTGAAATGTTTCTGACATCCTTTTGAACCGTTAATTTTGTTATGGATACCTTTAGGTCACTTTGAAAGGTGTCAGCAACGTTTTTAAGTAATGTTAATGTAATATTGCTATGATAGGTTTCTGACACCCTTCTCTTACGTTATTTTTGTTATGATTACTTTTACGTTGCATTTGAAAGGTGTCAGCAACGTTATAAAATTATGTTATGGTAATATTGCAATGATATGTTTCTGACATCCTTCTGTAACGTTATTTTTGTTATGATTACATTTACATAGCTTTGAAAGGTTCCAGCAACGTTATAAAGTTACGTTATTGCAATGATAGGTTACTGACATCATTCTGTAACGTTTATTTTGTTATGTTATGTTTTTGAAATTTTGCAATGTAACTGAAACATAACTGAAACTTTGTGTGCTGTGTGGGTCCGCACTGGTGAATACTAGTTCATCCATAAAGCCCATCCTCATAATTAGACCAATTCATGTATATGAGGTCGAAATTGTGGTTCGAACCCCACGTTAAACTGTAGGTCCCTAGATACCATTGGCTTTCGTGCTATTAATTAAAGGAGAATGTCGGCCTTAGTCAGTAACAAGACTACAAGATTGCGCCACAATCATCCTACACTCATCTCTCATTCACATTCAGGTTAAAATACCCACTATGTACCACTATGAGGTCCCTGACTCAAAAAAGTGATTAAGTGATTAATAAAGAGTTTAGTAATATCATATAATTTTGAAGATAGACAGATATCAGTCTGTTACTTTGATTTTTAAATATTCGCCCTAAGAAATGTATCTATTAGCATTTCTTGCATTATACCTTGCAGCAAAGAGCTGCCTTAAATAAAGATGTCAATTTCAACCTCTTTTGACTATGATTACGAGAAGGAACAGCAAGTGATCTGTCGTCAACTAATTTTATTAATGTTATTAGACCATAAGAAACAATGCTGGCACAAAAACTTTCACAGAGCTGTGTTGAGCACTTCGTTACATTCAGCTAACGTTTTCATATTTGTCTTCCATATTGTTGCAGTGACATCCTCCTTTACTAAAACTCAATCTGTTGTTCTGATCGGCCGTCTCTTTAATCGAAGGCTAAGCTCAGGGGCAGTTCTTTTACCACTGATAGCCGAGGCCTGGCCTACGTTGGCTTGGAAATGCAACACAGATCCCGACGACGGCGACGCTCTCCAACATCGGAGACCCATGTGGCTGACTTCTTATGTCCCACACTGGAGACCATTGGCAGTGCAAGGCGCACACCGGGATCCCACAACACAATGGGGGATTTCTCACCTCCCTTTACGACAAACATAAATACAGCCGTTTATTCTAACCCTGAGCCAACACCGAGAATGAAAATCTATAATCAAAATATAAAGGGATTGCTAATTAATTTTATCTATAAATTAAGAAAATTACCACCCTATTTATTGTATTACAGGTATTGAAAAGTGTATTTTAAAACTGGTAAAATAGAACACTTAAATATGCTTACTTTTTTTTATTAAAAATGAAACACGCGGAGAGTGCGCATTTTAAACCTTGTTTGTTTAATTTTTTCCTAATCTACAGTTAATGCTATTTATTTAACATTGACAATTGTGGGACTTATTGAAGAAGAAAACAAAACGCATCGGGTATTGTTTATGATACAGAATTATCTGGGAGATATAAATTACATGGGATTTGGACCCTCGCCGCTTTGGCTGTATTTTGGGGTATATATCACAAATGGAGAAATATATAAGAAGATAAGTTAGTTTTGAACCTAGTTTATAGTGTATTTTAAAAACATTAATGGTTTAAAATTATTGTTAAATGTTTGATATTATTCCATTGCTTAAAGTTAATTTACTGTCTGTAAAGTTCTAAGGAAATTAAACTTTTACTTTAAGAGTGTTTAACTAGTAAGACGTAATGTATATAGTAAAATAAAATTATTATAAGTTAATAAAACGATAGCATCAAATTATATATATATATATATATATATATATATATATATATATATATATATATATTTTAACATGATATAAATAAAAGTGAGGTATAAGTTATTTTTCCTTATGAATAAATCCCTTAGTTTTTATTACTTCAGTGTTCTTAAATTGGAACTTTTTGTGAGAGTATGATTGGACGTGACATTTTTTTATAAATCTAAAAAAAATTAACAAAAATAGTCCAACATCTTTGCTGTTTTTATTAATGGGTTGAAAACACCTCAAGTTATTTTCAAAACTGCTAATTTTTGTCAACATTGCCAACAATGTGGTATAGGTCGTTATTTTTTAACTCGATCCTCCTCGAGAGTGTTAGGGTGGGGCAGAGATTTAAACCGTTTGGTTTACGTTTTGTAAACCTTTTCCACCACTATTTCTGGCCGTTCCTACGAAGGATGAGGTTCAAAAAACGAGTTTTAAAATTCGTTGTTAAGTGGTTTGGTTTAAAATGGCCAAGATTTTGGGACACCTCCTCATAAAGATCCTCCAAGTAGACATTATTGATCTACACCTACGATTAGTAGGACGATTAGTATTGATCAGAAGTTCAATCCCACGGGTTGCTTAAAAAGAGGTCCAGAAGACTAGCGTCACCTGATGCTCGAATTAAGTTAGATGTAAACACTCATAGGATGTCAAAGCGGAAGGTGAGTATGGAGAAAGATGACTGTAGTACCACAGTTGAGCTACATCCCATAAGAACAATGGTGTCAGTTTCTGCGACATTCGTGGATGTTGCCACAGAATTTTTGTTGGTTCAAAGTGTTAAAAACCAACATTTTACTCTTTGTTACCTGCAAGTGTTGCCAACGCTGCAGGAAACAAAATCGTTCTTGTTTGCCTTTGAGATTTTTTGTTTAAACAATTACTAAAATAAATTTCAAAGCAAATTAGGGCAGAATTTATGGTTTTACATTTACCTTGATTGATAGTTATTAATTTGATCATTACCTAATTGTATGTTATTAAATAATAATCCAAATGTAAAATAGAGTAATATGGTGTCGTTACGATAAATATTGTATCCGTAGAACTGCTTCGTTCTCTTTTTCAATTAGCTGTGTAATGGTAAATATTATAGCGCAACTTGACTTCCGATTTACTCGGTTTAATAAGTTTTTTTAATAAGTAATTAAGTTTCGATTTAATAGCTATTCAGCAGACCACTGATACTTATGCTTATGCTTTTTCCTCTACAGACCTTGAGTATGGAACTTCAAATGTCACAATCCATTTGGATCCTATTTACATCCATTGTATGGAATCTTTTGGAGACCGGGCGTCGCATTACTGCTGCAGTACAAGGTGTTGAAGTGGCCACTCTTCAAAAGGTTTGGTCAGAATTTCATTTAGAATAAATGTCTGCAAAGCAAGCCATGATACACACACTGGACACATAGAAAATACTTGAGGTGTTTATGTTTTTCATACCCAAAAACACAAAGTGTTGAGGGGTTGCCAAGTCCTAAAAAGGTATGATATCAAAATTTGTTCCTAGTCAATGACATTGGTTTTAGAATAGCTACTCAACAAATTGATTGGACCTTTTAATGCTTTGTAAACATTCTGTAAAGCATTATTGTTTTATCTAGAAACCGTACTTGGCCAGCAGATGTATTAGCAAAGTTAGGCCTATTTAATAATGGGGATATATTACGATGAATAGGGAAATTCTGAATTTACATACAGTTCAATAGGAATATAAAATAAAATACCACACATCTGCCGGTCAAGTACGATTTCTAGATAAAATAATAATGTTTTTTTGCAGAATGTTTACCAAGCATTAAAAGATCCAATTAATTTTTCTAGTAGCTATTCTAAAACCAATGTCATTGACTTTGAACAAATTTTGATATCATACCTTTTTAGGACTTGGCAACCCCTCAACACTTTGTGTTTTGGGTATGATATCATTATTTTTTATCATATTTGGCCATTTTGGTTTTAACAGTAAAACCTTTAAGTTGAAAAACAGATTTAATTCAAATCTTTAAATTTAAACGGAAAACTATTTTTGTATTCGTTTGTCTGGTTTTTATATAGAGGAGCACTGCTGTTGTTTATAACGTAGAATTTAGGTATTCATTTGAAGGTATATCAAGTCTTGGCCACCCCCTTCTCCGAATTCCTCTTAACGATCGAGAAATAAAACAAATATTGTTAAATGAAAAAGTTTGTGCAGTGTACCAAATCTTATTGCTATATCTGCTGTGTTAAAAAATTTACTGTTCTTTTACTCCCCAAATAACTTTGTAAGCGAAGTATTCAGACTACATAGAACTATATTTAAGTAAAGACAACATAAGATTACCTACTTTCTATTACATGTCTCCTCCATACATCAGTCAATCACCAACAATCAATTAAATTCAAATGATATCATATTATGAGTTTTTAATAACTCACTGCAGCAACGACTGTACAGTGCGATCTATGAAACTCCAACAGTTCCTAGTTCAAACATTTCGCTAGCAGAATTTTTCAGGATGTACAATAAGAAGGCTTACCATGCATTTTCTGAACCCAAGGTAGATAAAGCAATAAAGCTTGGAACAACAACACTGCTCAAAATTTGCATTTTGTATGGGGCTAACAGTTTTCTGTCATAAGAGAAGTGGCCTATCGGGATTATTTCCTGCCCAAGAAATGTGTTGGTCCAAACCAAACATTTCAAGCGCAATGGGGCGTAACTCTATGAGAAATTATGCCTGTTAATTTGACGAGGAATTGGCAAATATAACATATTCCTTTTGATTTGACACAACAATCTTGAAGATTTGTTCAGTTGTAGCTAAAAGTTAACATAACAACTTATGAACGCCAACAGGCGTATAGGTGGAAGAGGATAATTAATCTTATTAGGTACCATATAGTCATTCCTCATTGGTTTGGATCAATTTTTTATGTCTTCATTTATTTGTATCTTTTATGCATTCCAGAGTTTACAATATTTACAAAGACAACTTTCTTTCGAAACGGTGTTTTTAAGATAAAGTTTTCCTTTTTGGTTTAGTTTTGTGTGTTTTTGTTGACTAGCCTATGTTGTTAATTTTCGGGTTGTAACTTAACCAAAGAAAACTTACACTATTGTAACACAAGGTTACAACAGTGAGAATATAATAAAGATTTTCCAGTTCTAAAGATAAGAATATTTTATTTTTTAATGCAGTTATATAAATAATTCGAATCAATTTATTGGCTTGGACGAAAGTCAACACAATTTTAAGTAAAACTATATTTTTTGTAACGCAATCTATAATTTTCAGCTGATAAAATCAATGAATATTATAGCAGATGTTTTGACTTGTTTTTTAAAACGAATTAAAAGTATAATGTCAAATTTCTGCTTTGTTTACCTTTTAACTTATGAAATTTAAACAAAGTTGTTTTATGAAACTCATATTTGATTTGATTTGTGATGTTTAAAGAGAATGAACTTAATCTTTGTACTCAAAGATTTGTACTACGATCAAATACGAAGATTCCTGCAAAGTTTCTTGTGATTCCCATTAGTAATAAAGGCTGTAGCTTTGATTAAAAAAATTAAAAGTTTTTCGTGCGTAGGAAACCACATTTCTGTCATTTTTTAGGCTACTTTTGAACGCATATATAAAATATACATATATATAAATAAGTAAACTTCAATGAGAGTTTTTAAAGTAAGTTTGATGATTTTTAGTGTTCAATGACCCAGTTAAACGGACGGAAAACAAGAAAAGGGTTAATTGAGGCCTTTTATGCCCTTTTAAGAAGTGAAAATTGGCCGTATTCTGATTCGTGTCTATATAGGCACGTGTCGTCTGTTTGGTTGGGTGGGACTTGGCGACGTGACACGACCGTGCCACTGGATAATGGTTTATGTTGCGGCACTCTTTCTATTTTAGTAATACGTTGCTGTAATTTTTAAGCAAATTTGTTCAGTTCTTTTGTGTAAACCCGGCAATTAATGAGTTTTAAAATGAGGGACTAAATAAAAATATTTTAAAGTGTTACATATAGAAGCTTCAAAACAGAGCCTGATTAGGTAAACAACCAATGTTAGATAATTATGTAAACTATAAAAGTTTATAATTTTAATTTAATTTATTTTGCGCTCACTTGTGTATTGTATGTCATTTATTTTATTTTATTTAAAATTATAGACCCTAGCAATGACAATTTCAATAGAGACCTTGCAATAAATATAATTTTTAATCAATATTGACCAGATTTTCACTAAAAATTCTAAAAACCTCTTATGGAAAATAAAGGCAACAATTAAAAATTGGTATGATGAAGATTCATACAAACATAACTTTTACATAGGCAATTTAAGTTACCAATTTCATCATATCACAACATGTTCAATAACAAACATATGTGTTTATAAGTGTAATTTAATTTCAACTTCTGTCAAATCACATCAAAAAAATTGTTTTTCAAGCTAAAGTTTATATCATATTTTATGCAATGTCAGTTGTATTATTTCTTTCTTTTGTCCATTCAGTAAAAAAATCTTATTACAGTTACAAAGATACAGCATGTGTAAATGACCACTACCTACTGTTTGTTTCAACAATAGGCTATTTTATATTTTATACTTTTTTAATTCTTACAAAATATATTCCATATCAGTTTAAATTTGAAAGTATACAGCCATATTCAAGCAAAGATTTTCCTGCTTTGCAAAAGGATTATTACTGTATATAGTGTGGTGGCTTAGAGACAATATCAGCAAGGATCGTGACCTGATGGATTAAAGCCTTAGACTTTGCACGTTACTTCCATACCCTAAATACAAACAATTTATGGGGGGGTGCCCAATTTTCAGGTCCAAATACGACGCCATCTTGGTTTTTATTAGAGGAATTGAACTATTTATTGAAAATGGCCTAATATCACCCAAAAGGACACATTTACGCCATTTTGTATATAATATGTTTTGTTCACAATTAAATTTTCTATAAAATGAGATAAAAACCACTTCAATAACTTAAATAGTCTTGAAGATATAAACTGTCAAAGTTGAAAATTTGATATTTTCCTCTACGTTACATGTAGTTTTTGCTATATATCACTCAAACGGTTAAGGGTACGTAATTGTAATAATAATATGTTTTATTCGCTGTTAAATTTGCTACAAAATGAGGTAAAAGTCTCTTAAGTAACTAAAATTACAAACTGTTAAAGTTATAAATTTTATTTATTCCTGTGTGCAGTAGGTCCGTGTGTCTTGAAAGTCATGACCATTTGTTTTACCTGCACGTATTGCGTTAGAAGACTGCAACTTCGCACATCAATACTGGACTTAAAATAGTACTTTCCAAAGGTCTTCTTGACTTTTTCCCACAAAGGGGGTCGGCCCACAAGGAGGAAGTTGAAAATCCTAAATAAATAAAAGCATAGGTCATGATGCGTATCAAATTAAAGGGATTTACTAGTAGAACTCGTTATCCACAAACCGCACTTTAAAAGGATGAGTGGGTCAAAAGTTATACTATTTTATAGTTTTGCTTATGAAGTTTTCATGCAAACTTTGACTAGCAGCCATTTATGACTGGATCGGTATTTTGGTTTAGCGAATTTTCACATCGAGCAGGGCAGGTCATTACGTCATAGTTTATGCGATAGACTCATGAAGTCGATATTGTAGGTAGTCATATCGATATGAATATGTCTATCGATATCGGTATGAGATAGAGATTATCTCTTGTGTCCTTCATCGTCCATCCGACAATGTCATTGAATAAATGCAAATTACTCCCTTCCATTTTCTACCAGAGAGATGTTAAAAAAACTATATAATTAATTATTAAATACACGAAACTGGCCATGATATATTAGGTATCGATAAATAAAAGGATAACATCCGTCTTAAAAATAACATTAATTATTGATGTTTTGTTGCTTGAACCAAAGCCAACTAATGAAAAGTTGACATTTCCTAGGCCTAGTGTAATCGTTTGTTAGGCAACAAATATTGTACTGAAATAAAGGACGTTTTTGCACGTATTTGCTAAATTACCATTAAATGCTCCCTCTGCGAAGGAAGACTCCCCCTATTAGTAATACAGTCCATTTAAAACAAGGCTCATTCTATCTAAAGACTAAATAAATTAAGCATATGGCAAGACCTAGGTTACACCCTTTAGTAGTATATGAATGGTCTTTTTACTTTTCCTCATCAACTTCAAACCAAACCCATTTTCATTGGTACACCTGATGTTTGGAGAGTATTGTACTTTACTTCCGAACCTACTAATGAGGGTGAACAGAAGTTTGCTATTTTGCCACTGTTAATTAAATGCAGAATCAATAAAACAAATACCCATTCACTGGTAACTTAAAGACCTTCCGAAAAAACAAAGCCTGTTTAATAATAAAGACAATATTGATGAATTTCTTAATTTTGTAAAGGCTGCTATAATAGATATATGGAAAGTTTGTAGCATGTCAATAAAAAAAAAATAAAAAAAAACTAATCATACTTAAACAATTTTAGCTATTTTTATTGTACTAAGATATTTATTTAACTAGGTAAGGTAGGTCGGAGTCTCTATAAAGTCACGCCACGTGTTCGGAACGTCGAAAAATCTACTCAAACCATTGACTTTAGATAGTAAATGCTCAAACGCTCGGAGGTCGATAAGCTGGGCCGAAAAATCAACGAATAACACTCGGAAGGTTGAAGATTCCATTACAAAAATGTTTAAGAAAGCTTAACTTTTAAATAGCCTATACTAAATGTAAAACCCCATCAGTAGGCCTTAAAAAATGAACATTTCTTTAGGCCCATAAAACTTAGGCCTAAGTGGCATTATTGTTGGTAAGCTTAGAAGTTGTGAAAACAACAGAATGTAACTTCATAATCCTGTTAAAGGTTAGTTAAAATTCACTATCCGAATTTGCATAGTTAAATTTATTTTCCGATTGGTTCTGTTGTCACTTCGCCTTCTTCCATTTTCGGACGAGCAATGGTGCAAGGATGACTGGATCAGGACTCGACTGACCAGGGAAGGGGATCGGACAACAGAAGATGGAGTATTTCGATTATATTGACTATCGAAACCAGGTCAAAGAACCAATAACTTTCAGCCGTTCGAAGCTCAACTATGACGTCACGACCTGCCCTGCTCGATGTGAAGATTCGCTAAACCAAAATACCGATCCAGTCATAAATGGCTGCTAGTCAAAGTTTGCATGAAAACTTCATAAGCAAAACTATAAAATAGTATAACTTTTGACCCACTTATCCTTTTAAAGTGCGGTTTGTGGTAACGAGTTCTACTAGTAAATCCCTTTAATTTGATACGCATCATGACCTATGCTTTTATTTATTTAGGATTTCAACTTCCTCCTTGTGGGCCGACCCCCTTTGGGGGAAAAAGTCAAGAAGACCTTTGGAAAGTACTATTTTAAGTCCAGTATTGATGTGCGAAGTTGCAGTCTTCTAACGCAATACGTGCAGGTAAAACAAATGGTCATGACTTTCAAGACACACGGACCTACTGCACACAGGAATAAATAAAATTTATAACTTTAACAGTTTGTAATTTTAGTTACTTAAGAGACTTTTACCTCATTTTGTAGCAAATTTAACAGCGAATAAAACATATTATTATTACAATTACGTACCCTTGACCGTTTGAGTGATATATAGCAAAAACTACATGTAACGTAGAGGAAAATATCAAATTTTCAAATTTGACAGTTTATATCTTCAAGACTATTTAAGTTATTGAAGTAGTTTTTATCTCATTTTATAGAAAATTTAATTGTGAACAAAACATATTATATACAAAATGGCGTAAATGTGTCCTTTTGGGTGATATTAGGCCATTTTCAATAAATAGTTCAATTCCTCTAATGAAAACCAAGATGGCGTCGTATTTCAAGATGGCGGACCTGAAAATCGGGCACCCCCCCATAAATTGTTTGTATTTATGGTATGGAAGTAACGTGCAAAGTCTGTGGCTTTAATCCATCAGGTCACGATCATTTCGTTAAGCCACCACACTAATATAAATCTTACCGCTTCTAACGATTATCACCGAACTAGGTAGATAAATCAGAATCTGCATCCCTGCAGATGTGCATATTTTTTGCTTAACACATTTCGTGTTAAGCAAATGTGTTAAGCATGCTACATGTTTGTATACTGTATTTATTGTTATGAAATGACCTCCTATATTTTTGAGTTTGTAAATTTCAGGATCTGCACCAATATGTATGCACTAAACTTCTCGCCTTCTGATAATTTTCTTCGGAAGAATCCGCCCCGATCCGTAACTACTGTTCATTTCCCAGTTCGGCATCCACAAAGATGCTAACAACACAAGTAGAAAGGTCGGTTATGATAACGAGTGTCAGTTTGATTTAGGGCTGATAACACTCCTGTGTAGACGCTCCGTGACTAGTAGCATCATGACGTCGTGCAGAGTGATATTGGCCATAGGATTCGCTTTCTTATTGGTAAGAACAATATTTATTTTATTGTCATCATTTGAAATCTGTACAATCGATGTTTTTTAATTGTTGGTGATTTGGAATTAAGTCATATAAAAAATATACCACATTATAATTTATGTGGTAATGTTATATTGCATGTTGATATTTTCAACAAGCAACACTGTCAGATTTAAATAGAAAACATTACCCAACAAAACTGACCTACTTGTGATTTGCAATGAGAAAAATGTCATGTAATAGAATAAAAACGAATGACTAGTCCATCTCTTATCAGGTAATTATCAGATATCTCAAGGGAGAAATTGCATACATATCGATATGAAGCAATCTAAGAAAGTCACATTATGAAACTTTAACCGTCCAAGTTTTGCAGTATCAAAAGTAAGATTAGAAGCGGCACTAAAGTTGACGGCTTTTGGGATGAGTTTTAATAAGTTTGGAACATCTGACGCCACGTTTATGGTAGAGATACAGCGAATAGCCAGATCAGGCTCATTAGCTGTTTAATTAAATATATACCAAGATGTAGGAAGACATAAAGATGGCATCAACTGCTGACATTAGGTGAAAATTAGGTAAAATTTGTAAGATAGTTTTATAGTTCTAAATCCATTTATCTCGTTAACATATTCTCAAACCTACTGTATAAAAAGGAATGTATAAAATGATTTAAAATAACCTTAATTACGGGAGATTGGCATGAACATTTGGTTCAACTAGTTTCATTTTATTTAGTATCTACAATTCTCATTTAAATCGTTTGTGTTGGTAGCCTATCATTATATAAAAACAAATTTTATAAGCTATTTAACGCAAACATCCCTTTAAAAAACACTTTTTAAAGCACGAATAATTCTTTTTTATAGTTGATGAATCAGCTAGAGTAAAAATTGACCAAAAGGTTCGTCCTTAAAAATTTATTTTATATTAAATATACAAAATAAAATATAACATGTTTTTTCTATATTAAAAATTAACTAATATACGCTTCTTTAAATTCAACCATTTACACTTGTATTTGGCTTATTATGACATAATTCCTAAGTTATAGTGCAAATATATTTTCTGTTATTGTCTTAATTTGTATAATTTTTTCACAAACAAAGCTTACTGTACATATATGAAATGTATGTTTATATTTCATTTTAGTTTATTCCAAATGACTAACTGTAGTGCTATTATATTAAGTGTAAAAACTATAAAAAAAGTTAGAGTGATAACAATTTAATTATAAACTCTAAATTTTACAAGTGTTCTGCTTAAAACAGTACTTAACCTTATATACACTTTACGAATAAAATAACAAACAATTTATAAATATTTATAAAATATTTGGTTTTTGTATAGCTATAATTCATAATTTAACTGTTTTATTATCATCTGTCACATTTTTATCATTTTTCAAAAATGAGTTTGTCAGTTAACAAGATAAAATAAATTAAACCTTTTATTATACAATAAACATTAATTTAGTAAAATTATTCATCATAGTACATGCATTTTCAATGACATAACCTATTTGTAACCTTGATCAAAAGCCATAAAAATTTATGACTTTTTATAAATATCTATATTTTTTTTAATATATATTTTTATTAAACTAAATTCTATATATAAAGTATGTAAACTTGATCTTAGGTGTTACTTAAATAAAGGAGTTGACTGAAATATATCAATTTATTTAATTCTCATCAAGATATG
>JAQYXR010001824.1:0-23651 GCA_030545055.2 Neoaliturus tenellus | reverse complement strand
AACTCCGTTTGGATGACCTTGAAAATTCCCCCACTACTCCACCACACCCCCCACCACTTCACCATGTTCCTGCATGAGCATCACATCAACCGTCATTCCTTGTCCGACAAGCAACCATGGCAGACAACAACACCATCAGCCAAGCTGACTCCACTACTGATGTCGGTACAAGTACGGGTTGGACACTGTCGATCGATAGTGTACACTATTTGGAGTCAATTTGCGAACGTATGAAGGAAATACTGCGGGACAACCCTGGGATCATAATACAAATGAATTTAAATTATGATTGGTCCCAAGTTAGAATGCAAGGGGACGACAACAACGGTCAACAATCTCCACAATATTCGCCCATGTCCCCGATCTATCCTTACGGCGAGTCTGACGTCGATGAAGATGAGGCTGATGAAGATGCAGGGGACAACGAGGCTGAAGAGGAGTAAGCTTCATTCCTTTTTTTTAAAACCTAAATTGGATGACCTTGAGAATTCCCCCTCCACTATTTCCTTTTTTTAAAACCCAAATTAAATGACCTTGAAAATACCCCCTCCACGTACTTTTGGTTTACCCCCTCTACTTTTCAATACTGTTACCACAGTCTGTAGCTCACATCATTCCTTGCTTAGCTATCATGGCGGACAGCACTCTTTCTCAAGTTGACTCCACTACGGATGAAGAATGGCCATTTTCCTGGAATGTTCATCTGCAAGACTCGGCAGAAGTGGATATGTTGCATGAGAAATTGGTGTATGTATTAAACGAAAACCCCAACATTGAATGTAGAATGACTATGGATTTCGATGCGACAGGGGTCCACACTCAACCTTCCACTTCCAGCCAGCCTGAACCTCAGCTACAGCCGAAGAACTTTACACATCTTTACACTCCAATAAGGCCGGAGGATGTGGTTATCAGCGAGGCAGACTCTACTACAAGTTATATTGAACCAACGAATTGGAAGCTTGTTGTTGACACCTTACACAAGGTCGACTTAGTATGTGACAAATTAAAGGAATTGATGATGCAAGATCCTGGTCTTCGTTTTAAAATTGATTTGTTTTTCATCTGGGGAGCACCTGCACGGGGCTCTTCGTCTGACAGCTCTCTAAGTACAACGGATGAGGAGGAGGAGGAGGACGACTAGTTATCTTTTTTAAAACTCCGTTTGGATGGCCTTGACCTTTCCCCCTCCACTGAGTTTATTTAAGGTGCACTCTCAATGACTGCAGCATCATTTCATCGCGCACCTTCACCACAGCAACATGGAGAGTCAACTCAACTACTGTTGCGAACGGAAATGTTTTTCATGGCCGAATGACATTGATGTTGCGGATGGCCTGGCGTGTAGAAAATGTGAAGCTTTTGGTCAATGCATGTGTAAGTGCAAGTCTTGGAAGAAGCCGAAACCGGAGTTGAAGACATTCCATGTGTACCAGATGAGAGGGCATAAGTACACTTGTTGCCCTGAACGTTGCATTGAATTCACATTAAAACAGCTAACTGGCTGCAAATTGTGCAACAATCATTTTGCAGGTTTTTGCAAACATTATTTAGGAGCCTGTCAGTACAGATCAACTTGGCATACAGAAGCACTCACTATCAATGAAATCGCTATAGATACACAAGAGTAGTCTTTCTACTCTTTTCTTTTTTAAAACTCCATTTGGATGACCTTGACCTTTCCCCCTCCACTCACCTTAGTTTATATAAACCCCATTCCCACTGACCACAGCATC
Source organism: Neoaliturus tenellus (assembly GCA_030545055.2). NCBI lineage: Eukaryota > Metazoa > Arthropoda > Insecta > Hemiptera > Cicadellidae > Neoaliturus > Neoaliturus tenellus. The sequence continues at coordinate 21,915 of JAQYXR010001824.1, read as the reverse complement.
ACTTCATCGTGCTCCCTCGTCAAAGCAACATCAACTATGGAAAGTAAGCGCATCTCATGTTGCGAGCATAGGTGTTTGGAGATACAAGGCGTCACATATTGTGCAAAGAAGCGTTGGGAGGAAGAGACGGGGACAACCTATTGCTGTGAGGATAAGTGTTTCCTCTTACCAAAGTGGCAAGTGGATGGGCTGGCCTGCCGGCAATGTGAATGCTTCGGATGTTGCAGGTGTAGATGCAAGAACCAACACCTGCCACCACCGGTACTACAAACTTTCAAAATCTACAAATCCAAATACTTTTATACTTGTTGTCCGCAGCGGTGTATTAAATTTCACTTCTCCAATCTTACCAATTGTCGGAAGTGCTACGGACAACCTGATGGGTGGTGCACCTGTTTTCTGGACTCCTGCCGCTACAGATCGGATTGGTTTACAGATCCGTTGGAAATTGATGAAGTCGCCCAGGAAGCACAAGAGTAGTCTTTCTACTCTTCAACTTTTTTAAAACTCCATTTGGATGACCTTGAGATTTCCCCCTCCACTTCCCCATATACCTAGAGTACACGGAGCCTGACAGTCAGTCACTCGGTGGCTGTCGTGGGGTGCGCGTCGGTGTCGGCGCTCCGTTGTTAGGTTTTCAAGGTCACAGTAATATCAAATTGTTGGTGTTGTGCTGGTTCAAGGTCACCTGAGGGATAACCGATTGCCCATTTAGGCAGGGTCATGTCAGAAACTCGAGTTTAACTTGGCACTTTTGCCGTTTCTCGTCGAAAATTCGCTCCAAGTGGTCAAGGTCACGGGGACTACGACTGGAACTCGGAGCGTAGTGCGAGAAACGGCAAAAGTGCCAAAAAAATTTTAAGTTTCGGCGTGACCTTGACCTCAGTGGCGTCGGTGACGTCATTTTGATGACGTAAGGGGTGATGACGTCATCAGCACGTCATTTCTGTGACGTCATGGGTGTGACGTCATAGAAATGACGTCATTGGTGATGACGTCATCGATGACGCAATCGATGACGTCATCGATGACGTCATCGGTGAGGTCATTGACCTCGATGACGTCATCCCTCAGGTGACCTTGAACTGAGCCAGCACCAACAATTTGACACTACTCTTAATGTAGCATTTGTTAGACATAGGAATGCTCAACTATGAAATGAATCAAAATCCAAAAAGGGGGTAACGGACTTTTATTGGAAAACCCAATGTACTCACACCCATGAGGTTTTTTTTTGCTTTCAGAAAGAACGTATAAGTAGATTTAAATTTTATTGTGTGCAGTTTTTCTATTTGCCGTGTGGTTTCTCTTTCTTTGCATGGTACCTATCCCAAAGTTGGTTACATGGTTGGGTCATAGTTGGTCTCATGGTTGGTCACAACATCATAAGAAAAGGTACTTTTAACTATAAATTTTTGACGTTTTCTAGTGAAAGTCTTTTGTTAACATGTTTGATGGAAATAAGCATTTTTGATTCTTGATCAATACAAGGAACTTTTTACCTTAATTCTTTTTCAATAACCTTTTAAGCTTTTGACACTATTTTTAAGTAATAATATCTTGATTTTTCAATAATATATGCACAAATGTTTGAATTTTGATAAGCAGTTTATATTAAAAAAATGTTATCTAGAAAAAATATTTAAAATTATGTTATGTATGAATCAAATCAAATAATCTATAAACCGGCAAAATTACTTGTTAATTCGATTATAATTATCTTCGTGTGATACAGCAGTGTTCTTCGAACCTTTTATCATAATAAGGTAAACAGTTTGTAAAGTGCATTCAACTGGTCATCTCTTATAACTGTAATTACCGTTGAACAGCAGAACACAGGATTGACAGGTGAGAGGAGGGCTGAGTGCTTGACATAAAGCTATTGAGAAGCGTCATACGGTATTGATCTCAGTTGGCTTTGAATAATTTAAACAGCCACAGACCTGAATATGGCAACAGCTTTTCTTTCTCTGTGTTCAGCCATTTCAGTAGTTGGTGCACAGGTTTTCATGATAAGGTAAAACATTTATTATGTTAAGTATAATAACTGTGATAATAATGCTACACAGATTAAAAAAAAAAAAACTAAATGTCTCTGCTTTGTCCTATTAAAAAATTCTCATTATAAAAAACCACATTCGTAGCAGACCTGCGTAATTAGGGAATTTTTAACTGAATAATATATTTTTTCTATTTGTTCCATAAACACCATAGGAATGAGGAGGTAGGTTTGCTACCATGAAAGTATTGTAAGGAAATATAGGATAATTACTTCCCAGTGAGGGTACATACTATCTACTGTAACTGGTATTTATTTGATTCCCCCATAAACTATATGGTGGGTGAATAAGTAGTTTCTCCGTCATCAGGGTGTATGTTTATTTATTTACTAACTATATTCACCATTTCAAAACACGCTATGATATGTATGTAGTAAATCAAGAAGTCAACAATATAAGATACATAAAATATTTATTGTAATGACTATTTAGTTTGATCCATGAATTTATAATTTTTAAGCACACATAAATAATGAACTTTAAAGCAATGAAAAAAGTGGTGCTGTATGAAAATATATGTTAAACCCTACCTAGTAAATGAACATACCAAATATTATGAAGATATTTCTAAAAAAGCGGGATGTAGAAGTTTGTTCAATTCCCATAACAATAAATTGGGAGATTTATTTTTCGATTCTCACTGTAATCTGTTAAGCTATAGAAGAACACGAAAAGAAAAAACAACATTATTTGATACAAAATTAAACATGTAATTTTATCTGTACTAAAAAGGTAACATACCATTCACATTGCTCAGAGTGGAGTTGGTCAAAAGACTTGCTGGTTATTTCCTACTGGAGCTCTTTGTCGAGTAAGATTTTTCATTCTGCAAATTTTTCAGGAATCACTTCGTCCTGAGTTATTTGTGAACAGAAATTATTCGTTATGATAAATATTCGTTTATTTTTTGTTTTGTTTTGTTAAAGTTAGGTTTTTATCGCTTCTTCTAGGAAACATTTACTATGTTACATTTTCAAAATGAATTTGTTTCCATTTCAAGTAATAATTACTAACCAAACCTCTATTCCATGGTATATTTAGTACAAATATCGAATATTTAATACTTATTGATTTTGAATACATAACTAAGGGTAATTTTCCATTTATTAATTTCTAATTTTTTCTTATTCTCCAGAAGGCATATACCTCATCTCGGTAAAGTGGAAGTAAAATGTGCCGCTTTATCGTCGTTCTAACGTCTACATAGTAGTAAATACAAATAACCAAACTAATTGTATCGTGTAGCTGGTGATTAAACAATATCAAACTAGATGCTGCACAAAACAGCCGGTTGATGCGGTATACAAAGGTTTGTTTGCACAGCACCAATCGAAGTCTATTGCTAATAAACATTGTGATAATGGGAGGAGCCCACATAACATTTTATTGGTAAATATCAGAGTTGAGCGGCGGCTGTAGCCCCCAGTCATGGACGACCTGGCGTGGTGGAGGAAATGTCGAGCACCCCCCCCCCCCCTCTCACCGCCCACCAGCAAGCTGCCAAGCTGTGCAAAATAAAGAGTGGAATAGCATGATGGGTAATTATACTTAATTGTGCCTTGTTCAATCAAAAGCTGCTTTTATGAAAGTACTGGTAATTTTTTAACTGTGTTATAATTTAAAACTGTCTCAGATCAGGTTTTAATGATATATAAGAGTATTAAGTTGCACACTGTTGAGAAATAAAAAAGTGCGCATTAGTAAATTAATTTATAGGCTATATTCTAAATAGCATTCAAATATTATTTACCTTGATTGTATTGGTAATAGCGATTTGTTAGTTTAATATTATTTTATATATCCGTAATTTTGAACAATAAATCTTTTTGTCGTGTCATACTAAATTTTTGTCACAATCCTTCATTGTATATTCATTCTAATACTATGATTTAATACCTTAGTCGAAAATGAATGCAGAAAATAAGCCAAAATTCAATAGTACAGTAATTACCAGGTATGTTTGCTTCTCATCAACTATTGGATAATTTATTACGGCTTAAGGAACATCTTGTTATCGTATTCTGCAAACAATTCTCTTTCCTCTAAACGAATGTCTGAACCAACATTTGTGGGAATTTGGATAAAACTGTGAACCATCAACATAAAGATAAAGGTTAACAATTTGTACTCAAAAATGTGGCTGGTTAAAAAAAATTTAAAATAAAATAATAGTTAAAATTAAAAAAATGTTTTAATAAAATTGGGTATTCAATAGATTTTAAACTTGCATTCTGTTACTGAGAAATAAAAAACCCAATTGTTATTACTCGTACTATAAATTTTGTGATGATTTTAAGGGTGTTTAAAATTTAAAAGTAAAATAAATTATACAAATATAAAAAAGTAACCCTCAGAATCAAAACAATAGACTAAAACAACGTGAATCAGTAAATGTTTTATCTTCACTAAGGATATAATGCAACAGAAGGTAAATCTTTGGAAACATCTCACGGATTTACAAGTCGTTAACTTGAGATTCTGCCTTGTAATCCATTTCTGCACGCTTCAATGATATTTGTATTTTACTGAGTGGAATTGTTTCTGAATTATATTGTCTGTCATCAGATTGAATTTAAAACAAACAGAATCCAATAAATTTTTATTTCATTGCAACTTACTAGCAAATTACTTGTAAATTACACGCATCGTTTTGTTTCAACATACAATTGGACAGTTCGGAGAAGCATCCATACCATAGATTAAAATACAGATAAAATCAAAATTTTTTCATGAATTAAGCACCATGAAAAAAATGTCAGAGGAAATTTTAAATTCTAGTGTTTTGGGACAAGGTAAAAATACGCATATTTATAAAAAATGCATAAAAGGTTTTTAAATATAAGTTTGTGACTTTTTTAATTGTTAAGGAAACACTCCCCGTCTTACTAAGTACTGCAATTAAGTACGATTTTAATGATGTTAATTGATCACTGTAATTGTATTGTGTAGCATATCTTGATATTGAAAAAAACACGTACACCTTTGCAACAATTCCGTACCTACAATAAATAAATTATAAAATATATAAAATTAAATATTTCCAAACTTCAAAGTATCCCGTTTCTCTACAAAAAAACTTTATTTTTTTACATCAGTCAAGTATTTAAATATTAATTTAAAATTTTATTTAAAGCCACACGAAAAAAACCTCATCGATGTTAAATTAAACACTTTAAAGTAATAGTTCTCAAAAAAAGTTAATACAGATATTTTTTTCATTACTTTCCACTCGATATCAAAATATTGCACGTTTGACATATTCATGATGTAACTTAGAGACTGAGGAGAAATTAGAGCAATTAGTGCAAAGTTACCTTCAGGCAATAGGTGAGCCTTATGGCCGAGATAATCACCAGTTGGGGTGTAATCTTAAAGTTTGGTCCGAGCGCAAAGACGGTCTGGTCTACCCTTGGACACCTCTAACTTTTGGTGAAGCATTTTACTTCTGACTTGTGTGGTTTATGGTTCGGAAAATTACATAATAGTTTCACTTTATCATGAATAAACTCTTTTTGGTCTCCTTAAAAATATGAAGATGAAAGATTTTATTCAATTCTTTGGTTTCTAAGGCGTTATTCTGCTTAAACTATTATGTTTCCTTAATTGTTTAAGTTTAAAGCATGTATTTAATGTAAGTTTTTAGAAGACCCTTATAAAGGAATTCGAAAAAAGCACATCAGCAGTAAAATTAGCACAAGTAAAAGCACAAGTAAAATTTAACTTCGATGGAATTTCACAGCCAAAAAAGGTTATTAAATATGCCTTCCAAATTAAATAATACCTCCTAAAAGGCTTTGATAAAATAAAAATAGTACAAAATATAACCTTTTCACCGTAAACGATTTGTTTATAAATTTCTTATATTGTTAAAAAAAGAACATATTTCACTTTTGAAAAGCTGCATTTAATTTTCTTTGCAAATTTCAGAATAATACTCATATACTATAAAAGAACACATATCAGAATAAGGGTTATGAATAAATAAAAACATTGAAAAGCTGATGTAACAAAGGTTTAAGCTCTAATACTGTTTTAATGGCTAATCGAGTTGTTATTCATGTGTAGAGTAAAAAAAGAAAACTTTATTTGCAGAACAGACAATAATAAATTGAATAATTTTAATATAAGAGTTTTTTGTTTTGTTAATTGTCTTGGTGGTTTTCATAAAATAACTTGCTTTTACAAAACGTGCAGGCCATGGTAAAAGATGATTATCAAAAACAACATTACTTACAGTACTGTTTATAGTCATTGTTAAAAAAATGAACACTCTTAAATCAGGCGATTATTGTAACAACTTTAACAAGTCGTGATTGTTTTTAATACAATATATATTTCAAAAGTTGATAAAGGCTTTTATACTGCTTTGATCGTCCTATCAGACAAAAACAAAATATTACACAGGCCTATAATTTTACAAAAGCAGTTAAATAATAATTGTAAATTTGGTTTTATACTGGATCCTATACAACGCGGTTTGCATAGCTTAATTTAAGTTACACTTAGGGTAGGGGGTTTAGGTAAATCATAGTTTTAGGTAAATCACTTAGGTAAATCATAAAGTAGCAAAGTCATAGGTATTTGTAATATTCCAATTTACTTGTATATGAATACTCGCCTACGGCTCGATGGGGGCTCCGCCCCCATGCCCCCTTTAAGGTTGCCCTAAATTTGTAGAGTAATTAAAAGTCAAGTATGTAATAGGTTAGTTCCACTGAAGGGCTAGACATTAAAGACAGTAACAAAACGGTTTAATACACAAAATTCACAATCAATAGTAAAAACAGCTTTGAAAATCTCCTATGAATCCGTTATAATATCCCTTCGTAAAAATTGAAATTGAAATTTTGAAATTGCGCTCCTTTTTAAGGGTGAAGGGGATGAGATGCTACAAAATCCCAATGGGCCAAGCTTGTAGAGCATCTAAAAATAATATAGTCCTGACAAAACATATATCGGTATGGCAGCAATTTTACCCGATCAAACAAAATCACAAAAAACTATAAATTAAAAAATGTAAATAATTATGTATTTTCACAGTTTTTTTAACAACTACTATACTGAAATTGGCCAATGGCTGCTCCTATACAGGGTGCGGCAAAAAAACCGACCTATTATCTTTCGCGCACCACTCAGCGACAGAACATCTGAGAAAGGTGGGGGTAGGCTTGTTGGAACGCAAATTTTTTGCCATTTTAGTAGTTATGGAGTAGCCGTCGCTTGAACAATGCTAGTTGCTTATCAAGACGTATTTCAATATTGGTGGTTCAATCATTGCTACTCAGCGGCAGTTTCGTGCATTCTTTCAATCAGGTCAACATTTAGAATTCCGAATCCTAGCACAATTATGCAGTGGGTTACTAACTTAAGATCAAATTTTTTTGAGTTGAAAACGAAGCCAACATAAATATCCAAGGTCAGCGCGGACGCCAGAGAACATGGATGGAGTCCTTGCTGCTGTGTGGAAAACAGTCCTCGTCGGCCCGTTAGAAAACAAGCTAGTGATTTGCTCGTGTCTACGCCAGAATTTTTAAGATAATTAATTGAACTATGTACACTAAATGAATGCTATTAAGGGATAGTATTCCAAAACCATCACATTGTTGTGGACACCCCGGAATCGAACCGGTGACATTTTGAACCAGAGTCCAAGACGCTAACCGGTAGGCTAGCGAAATGCCTTGAACATGGCTGACCATTTGGTTTGACAAATTTTGTGGTTCGATCTTAATCCCCATCCATACCAATTAATTGGCTATTGTTCAGTAATTAAAGCCCACTGACTATGCAAAGCGAAAGATTTTCGACAAGCAAATGATTGATTTAAATGCTGATAAAGAAATGTTAATGTTTACTGACGAGAAGCACACAATACGCCCCGAGAACGAAAGCGTGTTATTAAACATGCTTAATGTAAACATGTAGGTTAGGCGACCACTACTCAATGACTACTGAAATGGCATCAAATTTGCTTTAAAATAAGCCCACCCCCACCAACCTCAGACGTCCTGTCGCTAAATGGTGCATAAAAGAAAATAGGTCGGTTTTTTTCCGCACCCTGTAGTAAGACCTAGATATGGTCACAGTATAATCTAAATTTGTGGCTTCTATGTGCCATAACAGTAAACGACAAATGTTGAAATAAAGCAATTGTTGTGAAAGAATTTCGATATCGTGAAAGTACGCTACTTTTTAAGGGTGAAGGGGGTGAGATACTGCCAAATTGCAAAGGGCCGAACTTGTAGAGCGTCTAAAATAGAACAAATTACTGGCGAAATATATATCAATATAGCAGTATATTTACCAAGTTAAAGTGAATTACGAACACTTTACATAAAAAAATGTTAAGAAAAAATTAACATTAACATTAAAATTAACACTTTTGGGTTTTCGAAATTTTTTTTTGGACTAAACTTCGGTTGAAATTGGCAAAAAGCTACTACTATAGAAAGAACCTGTTGAGTTCATAATATAAATAGAAATGCATGCATACATATTACATAATAGTAAATAAAACTATCAAAATAGCGTAATTTTTTAGAAAATTTTTTTAAATTTTGAAATCACGCTCTTTTTTAAGGGTGAAGGGGGTGAGATATGGTAAAATTGCATAGGGCCGAACTTGTAGAGCGTCTAAAATAAAATATAATAGTTGCAAAACATATATCAATTTTGCAGTACATTTGCCAGAACAAAGTAATTTACAAACTCTTAACACGAAACAATGTTAAGAATTTAGCGTTTTTTTCAATTTTTTTAGCCTTAATTTTAATTAAAACTGACGAATGGCTACCACTATTGTAAGATCTAGTCAAGGCCATAATATATACTAAATTTCAGGCATCTGTGTGACATATTAGTAAATAGAAAATATTAAAATAGCGAAATTTTTGTAAAGAATACAGGAATTTTAAAAGTACGCCCCTTTTTAAGGGTGAAGGGGATGAGATATAGTAAAATGTCAAAGGACTTAAATTGTAGAGCGTTTAATTCCCAACTAACGATTTTTCCTCAGGTTTGAGGTAGGACCTCTCCGTCAAAAGTTATAGCCGAAATAGAAAACCCTTACATATTCAGTTTACCGATGTCCTCCCTTTTTATTTTTTTGAGAGGGTTAAAATTAGAAAATTCAATGTTTTGGGATTTTCCCTTTCAATTGACTATACAAACTACGTGTGTACAAAATTTCAAGTTTCTAGCTCATCCGGAAGTCCAAAATACTTTATATACATGATCAGTCAGTCAGTCAGTTTCACATCGGGTTGTATAGTACATCGGGTTGTATAGTATTTAGATATAAAAATAATGTACATTAATCACTTCATACTAATACTACCCCGATGTGTCGCCACATCATTGTTTTTGATAGTTGAGTGCATGTGTCCTATTTATGCAGGACACCTTGTAACGTTAATAAGGAGTATAAGATTTAGATAGAACTTCTACAATATTTTTAATCTTACTGATAAGAGAAACCAGAAGATACCTTGGGTCCAGTTAAACCTTAAAATATTGAAACGGAAGAAGAAAATTAATTCCTAAACCTGCTCAGGCGAGTTGAGATATTTAAAACACATGCTGGACAAAGAAGAATTTTACATGTCATTTGTATAAGTATTGTTTGGAAAGTCCTCCATTATAGTAAAATGTAAAAAAAAATAACTCAGTAAATAGAATAATGGATAGAATTTGCTTTTAAAAATGACTTATAGTTTTATTATTTACTTGGGATTTACAGTAAAAACCTATTTATTTAATCCCTTTTAATTAGAAAACATGACTTGCTGGTACACCCAGGTAAATCATAAAGTATCCAACTTGTATTTGTTGTATTTCAATTTACTTGGATATAAATATATTAAAATAATGAACATTATTCATACTAATATTCCACCGAAGTGTCGCCACATCAATGTTAAGGATAGTTGAGTGCATGTGTTCTATTTATACATTACACCTTGTAACGTTATCCTTTGCTGTCTATGAATGTGACACTGCCGTTATCACCTGTAATCATGGTAGTTAGCCACCCCGGGTAATCTGACGCTGATTTGGGTTACCATTCACTACATCACGGGTGCGATGTTGTTACTGGAGAACAAAAACAATAACAATTCCCGTTTATGGTCCTTTGCAAAGTACAATTTTTTAAATCTCAATTCTATTCAAATAAGATACTTTTAAAATAAATCAATTAATGCTAAAGTTTTAATTTGAAACCAAATTATACTAGGCAAATTATTTTTATCCTAATCATAAAGCTTTCCCTAAACAAATTTAATCCGTCCCACAATGATTTATTTTTACTATGATATTAATTTTACTGTTGAGGTTATGCTAACCGTTGTAACAAAAGGCTTATTATAATAGTCTAGGTAGAACTAGAAATAGCAATGTTATAAATTATATTTTGTATAACTTACCTCATGATTGGTTTGGCATAAGAGGCGAAGCACTTGACTAAAAAGAAGTTCCAAAAGTATAGTTTTGGACAAATGGTGGTCCGTTTTCAATCCACCGTTAACTGTTCAGGAGATAAAACCCACTTTGGATTGAAAACGGACTGATTTAGATAAATCATTAGAAATAATTCGTAAATCATTATAAATAATTATCAATTTTACAAAATGATTACTTGTTAAATCTATTTTTATAAATCATTATTGACTTTTAATGGAATTTTATAGTAAGGAAGTTTATAATAACTTTATTGGTGCGCATTTATAAAGGTAGATAGTTTTCGGGTTTGGTATGGAAAGTCTAAATGATGGTCATTTTGCTTTCTAAAGTAAAGTTTTTGGTAGAATCCATCTTTTTGGTATTGTAAGGATTTTTATTCTCACAAAATTAAAACCAAAATAAAAAATGTATTCTTCCACGATAAAATTCACTAATAATTGATATTTTCAAGTATTTTTGCTATATATAAAATCAGGGTGATGTGAGAAGTATTTTATAAATCTTGAGGCAAGTCGAGAGCAACAACAAACACTTTGCGATGAAGCACTTCATTACTGGTCGGTTATTACAATCGATTCCCTATTGGGCTTCCTTCGTCGTCCGCCGCCCTGACAGGTCGGTGCATGACTGACGGGGAATGAACCAGTGGAACATGGCTACAGTCGAGAATGGATTCCATTAGACAATTAGTAATGTAATCTTACTGCTTACCGTCAAACACGATCCAAACTATGTCCTTGTACGACGGCCGTTTCGGAGATTACTCCATCGACGGGTACACGTCGCAGCACACTAAACTATGTCATTAGTTAAAATTGTCTTAGCTTTCGCTGCGTCAGTTCGATTAAAAATAAACACAAAACACATATTACTGTACAATTAAAACGACACGAACAATACATTGGAGCACGTGCACGGCTGTAGACGACCTAATGATTGGTCGTCTACAGCCGTGCACGTGCTCCAATGTATTGTTCGTTCCAATTATTGTGTAATCGCTGTATAACAGAGAATCGTACAAAATTTTTAAATGACTCTATTTAGACAGGTAATCTAATTACTGAAAGTTTTAATGAATAATTTAAATTCAATAGGTACTCAAATTTTAAAATTAAAACATTAACAAATTAGAGGACTAGTTTAGAGAATTATAAGCAAACATAAAATTTTACATAATGATTAAAGTTAATGTTTTTTTACTTTTGCATGGTTTATAACCATTTTCAGAAACCATAAACGATTTAAAGTAAAACAATGTTAACAAAATGATTTGTGTTATGAATTGTGTCAAAAAAACTTATTTGTAATAACTTATAGTAATTGTTTGAATTGGGAAGGTCAGAGCTGGACCGAAACTATTAGAAACGAGAGACTGTACTCTGAGAGGAGTTGAATGTAATTTCAGCCAGCCAAACCATAGTGTTAACAATCGCTTCATGTTCTAATGTGTATATTTCATTTCATGATCACCTTAATAAATAAAGAAACGCTTACCTTAATCAAGAAACAATATTATAATAAAAGCCCACAACATTAACAGGCTGTAATATATGATAAATCTAATTGAAACGTGTAAATTGGTTATGGAAAATGCTTAAATATTATTTTTTTCAGAGCTGTCTTACATATATTACGATTTTCAAAATACAATCTTGAGTATAGATGTGATAGTTACTGTATTAGGTCATTATAATAATTATCAAGATTATAGTAATAATCTTGAATTTACGTCTAAATACATCCATTAGAAGAAATATTCAAATTAGAGGAATTTTTAGTATGTTTGAGAGTTTAATGTATTCATTTAGTTTAAACATTTCAGCTAAAAAAAAAAAAAAATTAACAAAAATAATTAGTTTTACTATTTAATGTGTTTGTTTAATCAGACGACTGTACTAAAATAATAAATATTTACTAAATATGATCATATCAGACTATCGTTTGGGCATATACTTTGCATAGACAATTAATAATAATAATAATAATAAAATAACACCTAATATGGGATTGTGGATACATTAGGAAAACTGATACATAAATCTTTCTTTATTTATCATAGACTGAAAGAGTAAGAGTTTTGTTAATCTAAAATATTTTTGGGTTTTGAACTGACAATGACTAGCATCGCTATCACAGTGACAGCGCAATTTATAGAGAATAATTTAATATCATTTGAAATTTTAATAGTGAACTACTCAACAACTTGTTTAGAGGCAGTCAAAATCGAAAAAAAATAAACAGTTAATTGATTACTCGTGGGAATATCTACATCAAGTAGCAAAGAGCTAACGTGTATTTGGCCAACATCAGCTTGATTACTCTATCAAGATTATCAGACTGATTGGAAGGGATACATGGGCGCTAAAGATACTCATAGAGCTTCCTCGCAATAGGGTATTTACCAGCTAGTCGAAAACTCCCCAGCCATCCCCAACCCACTACAATTCGTCACTTAGAAATTCATGATTTGTTATTGTCATTGAGTTTTTGTTATTGATATTACTTGATTAAATTAAATTATTGTTATAATTTACAAACTTAAGTCGTCTCAAAAGTTTTATCCTTTTACGATCTCACTTTTTACGCATAATATGTATCTTTTAACTTAAAATCTAGTATTTTAGTTTAAGTTTTAGTATTTACTCCGACTGTATAGGGGGGGGGGGGGAGGGGCATTAAAAATATTACATAATCGATTATAAGATTACAAGATGGAAGTAACAAAAATATTGAATTTCCGAACCTGTTTTCCTTTAAATCATAAAGTGCACCTCTTTGTGTCCGTTAACAAAGGCGAAGTCTCCTGCTAAAGGTCTGGTCCAAAGTCACAAAAGAGGAAAAGAAAAGAAAAAAATATACAATTTATCTTCCTTAGAAAACGCTATAAATCGTTACTATGTTTCTTTAAAGATGAGAAAGCGACAAAGCATATGTGTAAAATCTTATATCTTGTTTCTAAACACCATCTCTACTTAGATCTTTTATATCATCTAATACGAAGTTAAACTATAAAATTCTTCAATTATTATAAATAACAAACAGAAAAAAATACATCAAACGAACCAATATGGTGTGATTTAAAAATTTTCTGCAATACGTGTAAAAGGGATAGCTTAATGAAAGGGATTTACTTATTAGCTTAGGGGAGCACTTACATACTTTTTTTTATATTTCCCCAACTATACATATGCATAGTTCACAAATCGCAGCAGTCATATCAGACTTTTTATTAATACTGCACTATAGTGCAATTTCTGGAAGCCAAATGCTATCTATATCGTGAATTGAGGAGGGAGTGGTCGAGCTCGCAACGATATTACAACAATCAACTTTAGACCTACACATGTTCAAGTTATCATACAGCGATACAGTCCTACATACTCAGTATCCTCATTAAACATAATATTGAGTGCTATCTATCATTAGGTAATTTGTACATTACAACATTTTTCGTCTGTAAAAAATTGTTTGATTTCAGAGGTAACATTCAAATACATGTTACAATTATTTTGTTGTTTAAACTGTGTTTTCAACTAAGTTTATCTTAAATATGGAAATTACTAGTTAAAGAAAATCTAAAATGAGTAGATTTTACTCTACATAGGCTAGAGCGAAAAAAATGAGCCCGTCTCTGCAACTTGAGGACTAAGATTAAGGGAGTAAGTTTCATATTACTGTGCCCGTTAATCTGAAAGGGTTTCCGGTTTACTAATTACGCTCTTTCTCCTACATGTATAATCTTGTAATCTGCACTGTAACTTGACTTCCAAGCAAGTTATATGTTGATATATTTTAAGTTTTGTATCTTGTTTAGACTAAAATTCCTTTTTCTGTATAAATATATTTTAAGTTTTGTATCTTGTTTAGACTAAAATTCCTTTTTCTCATAAAATACTATTTGAATACTTTGTCGTTTTAAATTAAATTAAGGCCAGAAAGATGCATAATAATTGACGGCACAATGTTATAAGCGCAGTAAATACAAATTTAGTGATAACCTACAAGGTCCTATTTTATCAACGTTACAGGTTCAATAAGACTTTAATTCGTTTAGGAGTGAACGTCCCACAACAACACTCAGGATGCCTGATCTGATTTTCAAATGGTAAGAGCCCTTACTCTGTTTTGCGATTTGAAGAGCATAGGGGGAAGGAGAGCCTAAATGATAGAGCCTTAAAAATGTAAATACATTCATTGGATGAAATGTTCAACTTAAAGAATTCTACAGGTTGTTTAACAATTTAATATATGCATTTAGTTTAAGCATTTCAGTTAAAATAGAAAATTTTCAAAATAAATTAACTTTACTATATAACTTGTTTGATTAATCGGACGATTGTACTAAAATAATATATACTTATATTTGCTAAATACGGTCATATCAAATTGTTTGGGCATATACTTTACATTGACAAATAATAATAATAAATAACACCAAATATGGAATTGTGAAAACAACTCCAAATATAGGGTTGCTTTGGAAAAAACTTGATAAAAGGCAGTAGAAATAAAAAATAAATAAAGAGTTAATTGATTACCCTTGGGAATATCTTCATCAAGCCGCTAGGAGCTAACGTGTATTTAGCTAACATCAGCTTGATTACTCTATCAAGATTATCAGACTGATTAGAAGGGATATACGGGCGCTCCAGATTTGGGTGGAGCTTGCTATCCATCGTTAGGTAATTTGTACATTACCAGATTTTTCGTAATGTGTCAAATTCCTGTAAACCATTGCTTGATTTCACAGGTAAAATAAAATGTATATTACCCATATTTAGCCGTATAAACTGTGTTTTCAACTAAGTTTATCTTAAAATCTGGAAGAAAGACTAAAGTGAGTAGATTTTACTATATATAGGCTGAGGAGGAAAAATGAGTCCTTCTCTGCAGCTTGAGGGAGTGAATAAGCTTCATATTACTGGGCGCGTTAACTTGAAAGGGTTTCCGGTTTACTAATTACGCTTTCTCTCCTACCTTCATATTCTTGTAATCTGCACTGTTACTGCGACTTCCAAACATGTAACGTATGTGTCACTTTAGATTAAATTAAGGCCAGAAAGATACATAATACCATACATCAAGTTCTAATCCTAAACCTGTATTGATGACATAAATGAAAAGTTTGCATCAAGCTGGTTTTAATGTCTTATTAATTTAGTAAATTTTAGAATAAAACATTAACGTATTGTTGTCAGAAGCACAGGAGCTACAAATTTTGTAAAAGTACAGGTCTCTAATTTATCAACGTCATAGGTTTGAAATGACTTTTATTCGCTTATGTGAGAACCTCCCGCGACAAGGCTCAGGAAGCCCGATCTAATTTTCGAGTTGTAAGAGTCCTTAATCTATTTTGCAATTTGAAGAGCACAGGTGAAAGGAGAGCCTAAATGATGGGGCACACTGAGAGTATGAAAAAGTCAAGTAAAAAAGGGTCCAGTGGCAATTTAGAATGAGTGAGAATCTTTTACCCTGTATTAGCTACATAAAAATAACAGAAATCATAAGTTACTAGATTGAACTAATGTACTATTGCAATTACAAAACATTTGTGTTGTATTTGTAGCGTGTATTAGAAATAGATTAGATCACTCAGTGCAATAATATGTACAACACTCAGACCCTTTGTTTCGTGTTAAATAGGTGGCACATTAAACACGTTTAGATGTCAAACAGAAACTTAATTGCTTTTCCTCACTGATGATAAAGTTTATAGCATGATTTCGAAAAAATAGACCCTTTAACATGGTACAAAAACTTATGAATCATTTTTGGACATCCGTTACTATTGTTACATAAAGGAAGTGGAAAGATTATTCACATTCAAAATTCCTCTCCATCATTTCGCTGTTGATAACGTCATTTTCATGTATAAGTATCATGTAAAAAATTTATATCAACAATATGAACTATGTTTTTAGCGTAGGCCTACGTATAATATATAATTGTTTTTTAGTAAAAACGAATTTATAGATTACATAACAGCCTAGCTAAATATGAATTCAGTAATAAATAACTGTATGTTTTCGTTGAACTTCAGTACGGCAAAATTATAATTAAAAACTGTTACAAACATAATAAACAAACATACAACCATACAAACAAATACGCCATCACGTTTTGAAAAGGAAGATTTATATATTTGTGTAAATAAAGTGCTACTGTTAGAGAGTTAAAATTATGTAAATATATTTTTCGTCTACATCTGAGCATTCCATCAGGACGTCAGTCATGATATATGTATCTTATACAAACAAAATTCGACTAATCAGTGACTATTGAATAACAATTGTAATTTTATTAAAATGTATTTCCTGCTATTTCTATAAAAGTAATTATTTGGTTTATCAAATGCTCTTGGTTATTTTAAGTCTTCCAGTAAGATTATTTTTAAATCCAGAAGGTGGTCGATTTAAAGCTTAAAAAAGGCTACACTCACCAAATAAACTGTTTGCCTATACGACTTCAACATATAAAAGAAGAAACTAGATTCTCCATACTTACAACGACATTTAATGGAAATTTTATTGTTCATTACGTTATATGTATGGCATGTATCTTTAAAGATTTTAGGATTCAAATGCATTCACAAATTTAAAAATTACTATATTGTAAATTGATGTAAAATGTTAAGTCATAAACTTAAACCTTAACTATAGAACAACAATCATCTGCAAAAGATATTATACAACTTGAAACAAAAAAATCAACCAAGCCTTTAACAAACTCGTAAAGAAAACAACTAGCTTAAGTGTAAAACAGATACAAGTAGTTAAAATTTTCGTAGGATCGTTAAACTTGGTGTCAGACAGTTTGCTTAACTTACCCTACAAAACTGATTATTCAGGGATCATGCGGGCTTTCTATTTTGACGCTAAGTCTGTTAACTTATCTTGTTAGTATATTTACACAAACCTGTCTTAACATCCTTGCCATTATCGTGGTAGTAAAAAATCTTTTAGTTGGTTTGGTAACAAACTTTTCTTTCAGAATCTAATTTTCTATCTAGAAATTAAATACTACTGTCTTTACTTATGCATAAAAACATCTAAGAATCTATTATTTTATAAATGAGTTTGATTTTATACCCCTTGTAACACAAATATTTGTCGTGAAGCCAACCTCGTTATAACTTCTCAGCTTCCAATGTTGCCTTTTCCCGCCTGACGGATGGCTACAAGGTCTAATTTTCAACCTTCGTTGAAATGTTGGCACCGCTAGGGGTGAAACACACTTTTAGAAGATAATTAACAAGCTTTGAAAGAATAACCAACTAATTTTAGTGACCGTCTGATTAAAACTTGATTTTATGATTTTATTTTAATTATCAACAAACAATGACAATACAGAGTTAACAACCTTATAGAAGTACTAGAAGTACGAGAATCTCGTACCTAAAGTAAGCATCTCGTATTATAAATTATAAAATTACATAAACTTATTTAAAATATTTTTTACAAGTTTTATATATTAATTTTGATTAGTAAACCAAATTTTCATGAAAGATAAAGGTTTTAAAATAAAATAATGTAGTATACAATGAAACTAAGAAATATTATCTCGATCGTGTTTACTGTTATGTCGACTTAAGTCAAGTGAAAGCACACAACATTGTTGAGTATAGAGAAATGCTAATGTTGATAAACTTTCAGGTGTGTATGTTAGATGACTAATAAGATTGATGGATTGCCTAATACAGTATGGAGAAATTACTATATTATATTATTAGCCGAAGAAAAGTTAAGGAAACGCTTTGTAGTAGAATATACTTGCTCAATGTCCGCGGTAAAGGATTTTGACCAAAGCTAGTCGCAAGTCCATGTAAACTGGTCAGAGAAATCAGAACAGAGCATGTTTTAGAAAAGACGGGTTAGTTGACTAACCCGTCACAACTACTTGAATCTAGTACTGTATATTAACAATAGTATTAAGTTGATTGTTTAGTGCAATGCAGATTAGCCCATACTTTACTTTGCACAGCCTGGAGTGAAGTAAAAGTAAATACAGTACAAGTTAATATAACCAAATGGTTATTGCATGAGGCAATTAATTGTTTGTAAAATTTCCATTTATTGTATGCTATAACAATTGCAATTGGTTTATAAAAATTAGGTGAAAATAATAAATAGAACTATAAATCACATTAAAAACCCGCAAATGTGAATTTATAGGGGAAGGATATTTTTTTAATGTCGACGGTAAAAACTGTTTCTATGCGTTTTAGTGCAAAAAATCATAACCAAATATTTTCATTTGTTATGTATTTATATTATTTCCGTGTAAAAATGTTAACGTTTCGATTATCTAAGGTTTTAAAACTGAAAATAAACTTAATAATAAAAAGATTTCTTGAAGAAAATTTTAACATACTAAAAAACAAATACTGTACAAAAAATTATTTTAAATAATTTTTTTTTATTATTTATGAAATGAACCATACATTAAATGGATGAGAACATTTTTATTTAGGTTTTCACCCAACAAAAGTGGTTTTCCAATATGTTCACCTTTCAAATTATTTTCTGTTTTCATTCAATTTAGTATCAAAGGATAGAAGCCAAGATTAATAAGATGGTGACTAACAAGTTCTACAAGTAATAGAAATAAACTAGAGATTACAAATACATTTTTCAAACAATAGTACTAACAATGTTAAGTTCATCGAGGAACAATAAAACATAACAAAATAAACATCCAGAACTAATTTCTAAAATTATACAAAAAATAAGTTTAGAAATTGTAAACTGTTTTAAACATTAATAGAGGTTTCTCAACAAAATGCCGAGATCATCGTTTCCAATCTATTTTGAATATATACAGGGTGTCTCTGAACTCCTTACCGACCTTTTAAGGTATTATTCCTGGACCAAAGACAAGTCAAAATATCATATTTAAATTGTCCGGAAGTCTTTAGTTACTTACACAGCAGCCATTTTGTTTTTTTCACATAATAATTTTTATTTCCGTAACGGATCGTTGTGTTCAGTTCATATTTAGTATGAATCTTTATCATACCAATGTAAATTTTCAAGAAAAAAATTAATTTTTTCCACCGCATATTTTCAAAATGGCGGCCATTTTAATTTTTCAAACTGAAATATCTCAAAATCGGTAAATTTTATAAAAATTTTACAAGACACAAAAAAGTTGACAAATTAAATGTTCTAACCAATGGTACCAAGTTTGTAAGGATATGACAACAAGTAACGGAGTTATTGCGATTTTATCCATGAAAAACATTGATTTTGCATTAAAATCAATGCAAATTAAGGCCGTTGTAACAGAAAAATCAATGTTTTTCTTGGATAATATAGCAATAACTTCGTTACTTGTTGTCATATCCTTACAAACTTGGTACCATTGGTTAGAAAATTTAATTTGTCAACTTTTTTGTGTCTTGTAAAATTTTTATAAAATTTACCGATTTTGAGATATTTCAGTTTGAAAAATTAAAATGGCCGCCATTTTAAAAATATGCGGTGGAAAAAATTAATTTTTTTCTTGAAAATTTACATTGGTATGATAAAGATTCATACCAAATATGAACTGAATACAACCATCCGTTACGGAAATAAAAATTATTATGTGAAAAAAAAACAAAATGGCGGCTGTGGAAGTAACTAAAGACTTCCGGACAATTTAAATATGATATTTTGACTTGTCTTTGGTCCAGGAATAATACCTTAAAAGGTCGGTAAGGAGTTCAGAGACACCCTGTAGAATATAACCTGAACCAGATTTATAAATTTTTCATAAGCATTATTGTATCTTAATTTAAAGAGTGTTTTGAGTAACTTTATGCCTAAATATTATTTGAATCTGTAGTTATAAGTCTTAAAAGAAAGCGTATTTATATTATGTCTCAAGTTTGTCATATAAACACAACTAAGTTGCTCATATCATTCACCTTACATAATACTGAACGAAAGAGACTTTTCATCACAGGTAATGTTATATGTGTCAACAGAAGGGAAGATAAATACATCACTTCGTCATGCCTTTATAGGGCGAGTCATACATCCTCGACCTTGAGTATTTGTGTATCTTTTCTTCCAAATTTTACAATTCAACTGAAATGGATTTTTCGTTCGTCAATGGTTGTTTGGTATTTATATAAACCGTTTTTACGGTAAATTCATTCCATTGATTTGTTTGAAACAGTTCAAACATTTTTATAATTCATGTGCTTTTTTGTTTTTTATCCAAGCAAATACTCGATTACGGAATGTGGTTTGAAATATGCGATTTCCAGGGTAGTAATAGCTTTTGATATGGTTCTTTACTTTTACTTTCTCCCCCTATACCATAGTATATGGAGAAAGTATTGTTTTCGTCAAAATTTTCGAATTTGAGTTGTTGGTGGATTTATCTATTTTGGTTCCCCCTGAGTCCAAAAAAGTGGTTTTCGGAGTGATGTCTGTGTGTGTGTGTGTGTGTGTGTGTGTGTGTGTGTGTGTGTGTGTGTGTGTGTGTGTGTGTGTGTGTGTGTGTGTCTGGATGTATACAGAGCTAGAGAATGCCCCAATGGTCCGATTTTGGTGC
The DNA here is from genome assembly GCA_030545055.2 of Neoaliturus tenellus. Classification (NCBI taxonomy): domain Eukaryota; kingdom Metazoa; phylum Arthropoda; class Insecta; order Hemiptera; family Cicadellidae; genus Neoaliturus; species Neoaliturus tenellus. The sequence continues at coordinate 853 of JAQYXR010001824.1, read as the reverse complement.
AATTTGGTACATAGGTCCAAACCCACAATAATTCCAGGCGTTTTTTTCATTTTTAAAATTTTTGATTTTAAAGGGTAGTTTACCCCCAAAAACCCTCAAAAATCAAAATTTCTCAAAAACGGCTCTAACGATTTTGATTAAAATTTTGTGGTTTATTAAGCTTAAAATGTTGAATAAAATGACACCACTTGCATCTCCGAGAAAATGCGCGTTCAAAAGTTATGGAGTAAAAAATGTTTAAAAAATCAATTTTTTGAATTTTCAAAATAGCTGTTGTCTCGAAATAAATTTTACTTATCACCATTAAATCAAGCTCAAAAAACTAAATAATCCAGCATTTTAAATTATTGCTCTACGTCAAGTGGTTGCGGAGAAAATTCAATTTCTCGTTTAGCGGTAAACGCAGTACGTTGTTAAAAGTCACAGACGCGCATAGGGTCAAACGAGCGTTGCTCAGCTGGTAGCTATCCGACTGAGTCATCAAGACATTAATGTTTGGAGCTTTTAACACCTTTTTTTATATTGTTGGGAGAAAGTATGTGTCAGTAAACTGATACCGTTTATTTAACATATCAATTCCTTTGGGACACAACTAAGTTGAGGTTCAACACCGGCCTTGTTGTTCGCTTTCAAGACCTTCTTTTGTTTGCGGATTCTAAAACCATAAACCGTAACCATGAACCCTAAACCATAACAGCAACTGTTGAACTATTTTACTTTTTCACTCCCTAATAAAAACAAGATATATATTAAAATATTGAAAAATATTGACCTTATCTTGTGCTTAGTTAACTTTTCCTTGGAAGTGTGGCTTAGGTAATGTTGAAATTATTTTTAATAAATAAAGTTTTAG
>JAQYXR010001823.1:0-23728 GCA_030545055.2 Neoaliturus tenellus | reverse complement strand
AAACATTTATAGTAGTGATATAATGTATGTTCAAGAACCGGAGTTTTTACGCAAAAACCACGTATGTTCAAGAACCAGCTTTCTCACGGGAAAGTCACGTATGTTCAGTGACAGAGGCCCGCGAGACTGCGAGCACTAGCCAAGCGGCTATTAGATTCTGCCGCCCTGATACTCGCAATCTGTTTTCTCTCGCTTATTTCGTCTTATATTCGTTTGGTTGCTTCTTTGAATGCTTTATTCTACATTTTTACTATGCTCTATTATTTCTACAGGTTTTTGTCACCATAACAAACAGTTCTTTTGATTTTTAAATTTAAATTTTTGCTTAGAATGTTTAAAACAAATCCTAGCATTATTTAAATATGGTTTACTGGTCCTACAGATTCCTGCCACCCTAATACCTAAACAGTTGAAATACTCATTCGGTTCGATAGATCGATTATTTTCATTCGATGTTTAAATCGCAATTTTTAAATCGATTTTTCTCGAACCTTCGATGCAGTTTTCACGTGATTGGTGCATGCGGCTGATGCAACTTGTAATGCAATTTGCACCGGCTGATGCAATTTGCTTGCTAATCGAGTCAGTTTGACCCCAAAGGTTATGATAACTTGGGTATATATGGTGGTCAAAACTTAGGAGCCAGCACAGTCAAGTCCAGCGCCTTCCACAGGAAAACACTTGGTGAGTAACCAACCTCTCTAGGATTAAAACTTTAGTTTATAATGGAAAATCTTGGAAAACCATGCTGGTGCTAACTGAGAGATTTTCCTTAAATATAAGTTTAAAAAAATTTTAGACCAGTGTTTTTTAAGTTAAACTTAGGATTTAAAACAAATTTCAATAATGTTTAGGGAACTTGGCTAACTAAAATTTCTATTATGGAATATCTTGGCAATTCTGGTTTTGTTGGCGAGCCCTACGTTGAAAACTGATAGATTTTCTTTAAATATAAGTTTTAAAAACTGTGAGACCAGTGTTTTTAAGTTAAACTTAGGATTTAAAACTAACTTTAATAATGTTTAGGGAACATGGCTAACTAAAATTTCTCTTATGGAATATCTTGGCGATTCTGGTTTTGTTAGCGAGCCCTACTGGTGAAAACAGTGTGATTTTCTTTAAATATATATTTAAAAAATTGTGAGACCAGTGTTTTTTTTAAGTAATATTAACTTAGGATTTAAAACTAACTTTAATAATGTTTAGGACACTTGGTCAACTGAGTCCTTTTTTAAAATATATGATTTAAACATGTTCTAGACCAGAGTGTTTTTGTTGTTGCTGTTGTTTGTTATAAAATTAAATAACTTTTGGATATTTAAACTAATCCTACGACACGAGTACTGCCTAAGTTATGTATTTTTCCACGATCTTGAAATATAGCAAGTAGCTTTTGCCAAACATTTGTATTTAAGAGTGTTAGGCTTAAAAATAAGTTTAGAAACAGCCTCAACCCCTGGAAACTAATTTAGTTTAAAATTAAGTTTAAGAATTGTAATTTTTGTGATCAAGGAAACGGTTAGCCTGATATTTTAAATAATATTGGAGGGACTGGGAAAAAATTCGCATAATAATTTTAAAATTTTTAGACCAACTGAAGTTTTTAAAATTTTATATACCAGAGTGTCCTTATATGTCTTATTGTTATTAATACAAACAAATTGGGGTGAGCAACTTTGCTTATTTACTACACTTGTTTAATAATGTGTCTGCAACAAATTATATTTTTTAATAAATCTGAAACTTCTTTTTGTTTTACAACCAGTGGTTTTTTAACTTGTTTATTTAGTTTTTTTAAATTAAGATAATCATAATATTAAGGTGATTAATCTTAGTTGAACCATGTTACAGATTTGTCGATTACATAGCATCTACCTACCAAAGATACAACGGTCATTTACCCACCAAAGTCTCTACCAACATTCACTTACCAAGTTTCTTCTTAGACATCATAGTTCACGACTGTCTTAACAGCGAGCACTCATCTTCAGGTAAGAAGCTGCTGGTTAAATTTATTATAAATGCTAGAATTTTAAGAATAAAAGTGTAATTTGCTTTATTTTTTGAAAAGTTCACTTTTAGTCCTAACCAAAGAAGATTGATATTAAAAGATAAATTTTTCTTCCTTTGTTAAATTGTTTTTTACTATTTTATTTTATTTTTTTTACAGATCTGCAGATCTAAATCAATCCAGTATCTAAATCCAGCTTCCCAGACGGTGTAGCGGTTATCCTAAAGGTAAAAATTTATTGATATAATTTAAATTTCCAAGATTTTAAACAGCTTTTTAACATTTTCTTTGTAACCATCGTAGTTTGTTGTTTGACTTTATACAGGGTTAGGCAAAAGTCTGGATACCCCCAGTTAACTTTTTAACGCGTTGCAGTAGGAAAACCAAACTCGGCACATGTTTACAACATCAAAAACTGCACTTTTTCATCAACTACACAACTTTGCCCCTGCCCCCAAAATGGGGTATTTTGGGGGCAGCCCCAAATTTTCAAATGTAAACCCCTATCGAGTGACCCCTCATTTTAAACGGTTTATCAAGAGAAATTAAATGGCGCAAACCGGAGGTCGATATCTCACCCCTAACCAAAATGGCAGCCATTTCAAAATTTGACATGGGCAAGCAAGTATAAGTATGGACACCCCCAATTAATTTTTTAACACGTTGCAGTAGGAAAACCAAACTCGGCACATGTTTACAACATCAAAAACTGCACTTTTTCATCAACTACACAACTTTGCCCCTGCCCCCAAAATGGGGTATTTTGGGTGCAGCCCCAAATTTTCAAATGTAAACCCCTATCGAGTGACCCCTCATTTTAAACGGTTTATCAAGAGAAATTGAATGGCACAAATCGGATGTCGATATCTCATCTCTAACCAAAATGGCAGCCATTTTAAAATTCGAGAAGGGTAAATTGACTTTACATTGGCTGCCATTTTGGTTAGAGATGAGATATCGACATCCGATTTGTGCCATTCAATTTCTCTTGATAAACCGTTTAAAATGAGGGGTCACTCGTTAGGGGTTTACATTTGAAAATTTGGGGCTGCCCCCAAAATACCCCATTTTGGGGGCAGGGGCAAAGTTGTGTAGTTGATGAAAAAGTGCAGTTTTTGATGTTGTAAACATGTGCCGAGTTTGGTTTTCCTACTGCAACGTGTTAAAAAATTAATTGGGGGTGTCCATACTTATACTTGCTTGCCCATGTCAAATTTTGAAATGGCTGCCATTTTGGTTAGGGGTGAGATATCGACCTCCGGTTTGCGCCATTTAATTTTTCTTGATAAACCGTTTAAAATGAGGGGTCACTCGATAGGGGTTTACATTTGAAAATTTGGGGCTGCCCCCAAAATACCCCATTTTGGGGGCAGGGGCAAAATTGTGTAGTTGATGAAAAAGTGCCGTTTTTGATTTTGTAAACATGTGCCGAGTTTGGTTTTCCTACTGCAACGCGTTAAAAAGTTAACTGGGGGTATCCAGACTTTTGCCTAACCCTGTATTTGTAGTATTTTGATTACTTTTCATCAGTTAGTGCTAAAGTTTACAATGCATTATATAGTAAAGCCTATACATTTTTATGATTTTTTCAGAATGAATGCAAAGATGGGAGCGTGTCTTTCAAATAATTTGGAAAACCAATTATCTTATGAACATGGATAGTACATTATTAAATGTTTAGTTTCATTAGCTTTTTAGTTGAAAAATAGTTAATTATTAGATGTATTGTTTTTTCTACATAGCTTTATTGTCATTTTTTGAATCTTTGCTTTTTATTGCAAGACTTATTGCTGTTAAGTGCTGGTTTTGTTTTAAAATGTTAACAACATGAAATAGGATTTGTTAATTTTTTCAGAGAATGATTGGGTTTAAGAAACTCTCAGACAAAGCGTTCATCCCAAGTAGAAGCTCATCTGGAGCGGCAGGGCTTGATATTAGGTCACCATATAAAGTTGTAGTTCCTAAAAAAGATAGATTATTAATTCATACTGATTTAGCTGTTCAACTCCCCCCTAACACATATGGACGCTTAGCATCTCGATCGGGGCTTGCTCTGAAAAACTTAATACAAGTAGCTGGTGGAGTCATTGACAGTGATTTTCGCGGTAATTTAGGAGTGATTCTCTACAACTACTCAAATGAGGATTATACCGTAGAAGTAGGAGATAAAATTTGTCAATTAATTTGTGAAGTAATTGTCACTCCAACAGTAAAAGAAATATCTGATATTGAAGAAACTGAAAGAGGTTCAAATGGGTTTGGTTCTACAGGAAAATAACTTTTTGTAGTTAAATTATGTAGCATGGTGTAGTAAAATGGAAAATAATCATTCTATTTGTATTAAAACTCTGCAATTGTGATTAGCAATTAACATAGCTTTTATATATTTTCAGTAATGAGTACCCAAACAGACATTGAAGACATCTCAGAACCTGGAACCTCTAAAGGACTTAATGTAGTTAGTCTACTTCAAATAGTTCAAAATCTATTTTTTAGTATTTTTTCCGGTTTGCGCCATTTAATTTCTCTTGATAAACCGTTTAAAATGAGGGGTCACTCGATAGGGGTTTACATTTGAAAATTTGGGGCTGCCCCCAAAATACCCCATTTTGGGGGCAGGGGCAAAGTTGTGTAGTTGATGAAAAAGTGCAGTTTTTGATGTTGTAAACATGTGCCGAGTTTGGTTTTCCTACTGCAACGCGTTAAAAAGTTAACTGGGGGTATCCAGACTTTTGCCTAACCCTGTATAAAGTCAAACAACAAACTACGATGGTTACAAAGAAAATGTTAAAAAGCTGTTTAAAATCTTGGAAATTTAAATTATATCAATAAATTTTTACCTTTAGGATAACCGCTACACCGTCTGGGAAGCTGGATTTAGATACTGGATTGATTTAGATCTGCAGATCTGTAAAAAAAATAAAATAAAATAGTAAAAAACAATTTAACAAAGGAAGAAAAATTTATCTTTTAATATCAATCTTCTTTGGTTAGGACTAAAAGTGAACTTTTCAAAAAATAAAGCAAATTACACTTTTATTCTTAAAATTCTAGCATTTATAATAAATTTAACCAGCAGCTTCTTACCTGAAGATGAGTGCTCGCTGTTAAGACAGTCGTGAACTATGATGTCTAAGAAGAAACTTGGTAAGTGAATGTTGGTAGAGACTTTGGTGGGTAAATGACCGTTGTATCTTTGGTAGGTAGATGCTATGTAATCGACAAATCTGTAACATGGTTCAACTAAGATTAATCACCTTAATATTATGATTATCTTAATTTAAAAAAACTAAATAAACAAGTTAAAAAACCACTGGTTGTAAAACAAAAAGAAGTTTCAGATTTATTAAAAAATATAATTTGTTGCAGACACATTATTAAACAAGTGTAGTAAATAAGCAAAGTTGCTCACCCCAATTTGTTTGTATTAATAACAATAAGACATATAAGGACACTCTGGTATATAAAATTTTAAAAACTTCAGTTGGTCTAAAAAATTTTAAAATTATTATGCGAATTTTTTCCCAGTCCCTCCAATATTATTTAAAATATCAGGCTAACCGTTTCCTTGATCACAAAAATTACAATTCTTAAACTTAATTTTAAACTAAATTAGTTTCCAGGGGTTGAGGCTGTTTCTAAACTTATTTTTAAGCCTAACACTCTTAAATACAAATGTTTGGCAAAAGCTACTTGCTATATTTCAAGATCGTGGAAAAATACATAACTTAGGCAGTACTCGTGTCGTAGGATTAGTTTAAATATCCAAAAGTTATTTAATTTTATAACAAACAACAGCAACAACAAAAACACTCTGGTCTAGAACATGTTTAAATCATATATTTTAAAAAAGGACTCAGTTGACCAAGTGTCCTAAACATTATTAAAGTTAGTTTTAAATCCTAAGTTAATATTACTTAAAAAAAACACTGGTCTCACAATTTTTTAAATATATATTTAAAGAAAATCACACTGTTTTCACCAGTAGGGCTCGCTAACAAAACCAGAATCGCCAAGATATTCCATAAGAGAAATTTTAGTTAGCCATGTTCCCTAAACATTATTAAAGTTAGTTTTAAATCCTAAGTTTAACTTAAAAACACTGGTCTCACAGTTTTTAAAACTTATATTTAAAGAAAATCTATCAGTTTTCAACGTAGGGCTCGCCAACAAAACCAGAATTGCCAAGATATTCCATAATAGAAATTTTAGTTAGCCAAGTTCCCTAAACATTATTGAAATTTGTTTTAAATCCTAAGTTTAACTTAAAAAACACTGGTCTAAAATTTTTTTAAACTTATATTTAAGGAAAATCTCTCAGTTAGCACCAGCATGGTTTTCCAAGATTTTCCATTATAAACTAAAGTTTTAATCCTAGAGAGGTTGGTTACTCACCAAGTGTTTTCCTGTGGAAGGCGCTGGACTTGACTGTGCTGGCTCCTAAGTTTTGACCACCATATATACCCAAGTTATCATAACCTTTGGGGTCAAACTGACTCGATTAGCAAGCAAATTGCATCAGCCGGTGCAAATTGCATTACAAGTTGCATCAGCCGCATGCACCAATCACGTGAAAACTGCATCGAAGGTTCGAGAAAAATCGATTTAAAAATTGCGATTTAAACATCGAATGAAAATAATCGATCTATCGAACCGAATGAGTATTTCAACTGTTTAGGTATTAGGGTGGCAGGAATCTGTAGGACCAGTAAACCATATTTAAATAATGCTAGGATTTGTTTTAAACATTCTAAGCAAAAATTTAAATTTAAAAATCAAAAGAACTGTTTGTTATGGTGACAAAAACCTGTAGAAATAATAGAGCATAGTAAAAATGTAGAATAAAGCATTCAAAGAAGCAACCAAACGAATATAAGACGAAATAAGCGAGAGAAAACAGATTGCGAGTATCAGGGCGGCAGAATCTAATAGCCGCTTGGCTAGTGCTCGCAGTCTCGCGGGCCTCTGTCACTGAACATACGTGACTTTCCCGTGAGAAAGCTGGTTCTTGAACATACGTGGTTTTTGCGTAAAAACTCCGGTTCTTGAACATACATTATATCACTACTATAAATGTTTTTGAAATGTGTAAAACTTACCTAACGATTTGAAATTATATGTTTATTTACCTTCCGTAAATATTGTATACAGTATGGTTTAAGTATTTTTTGAGGTAAAATTTTAGAATTAGAATTTCCGTTAAATGTCTTTATGTGAAAATTCGTATTTAATACTGAAGTGAAGTGTGTATTTACTTGTGATCATTATTTTTACAATACATGTACAATGAATGTGATCAGTAAAATAATTTTTTTAGGCTATATCAAGGACATCTCAACAATATAAATACTACAAATAAAAATTATTGTAATAGAACAATTCTGAAACACCTAAAAAGTGATAATTTTATTGTTTTTAATCAACTCAGATCTACTTGTTTATGTCTATGTGTATATGAATTGCCAAATTCATTCACCATTTACGATAACTGTTTTACTGTAATATCAGGATGTAACCTGATTAATTTGTTTTGCATTTTATTTAGTTTTTCTCGCTATCAATATTAAGTATTCTCTTCAGCCATGTAACTAAACATGAAACAAATAAATTGGAATTTCTCCTATTTCCAATTTGAAGTAATGTCATTGCCTCTGTAATAACATTTGAAATAGAATAACTGAACATGCTGTATTATTTGAAAGTTAGAGTATGTTTTTGAGTTAAAAAACAATAAATCTTTTGTTAATTTTCAACGTTACATTAATTTACAAATTGTTAAGAATTTTTATTTTTAATCGTCTTAATAACTAAGACCTCAATATAAATTTTCCATATTTTTTTTATAGGTTTTCATATGTATTTTTCATTGCATAAATATGAGTGACATCCATGAAACAAAATAAATATCCTGACAAAATTAGAAATATATACCTTCAATATGAAATCTAATTTTCTAGGAGATATTTTACTTATCAGACTGAAGCAGGAATATTTCAGTCAAATGCAGCCATCGTTACTTTCAGTAATGGTTATTGAATCTAGGATATTCCTGAATTATATTTCTTTCTCTCTATATTACGATCAAATCAAATGTGTAATAAAAGTCAGAATAATAATTGTGTATTACCATACAATGTAATTAATAAACTTTTGTGATAATTGGTCAAAATTTATAAACAAAGGGTATCACGCTAATCTAAGAACAATAAATCATGATATAAAAATAGCATTTTTCACATTGTCCTTTTTTTATCAAAGTCTTGAGGATTTACAAAGCGTATGTTATACGAAAGGTATTTTTCTTTAAACCTACAGTTGCCAAAAAATCTGATAGGGTTTTATTTGGGAAAATAATAAATGCTACGGAATCTGCTTATTATTAAGAATCCGTAATATCAATGAAGGTAAATGTACTATAAATTTAAATATCAATGAAAAACTTTACTCACTAGACAAATTAAACTCAACAAGTTCATTTAGAACTCGATTTTATTATTCAAATAACTCAAATAATTATTCATAAATTTGAAAAATAAACGTTACGAACGACACATTCAAATGGTATGGCAACGTTTAAGTTGTAAGGCCTCGTCAAAGGCTTCAAGAAGAAATTGGAATATCCATTTATTTCTTATATTTGTTTACAAATATATGAATTTTTAAACGAGTCTCATTATAACAAAACCAAATAGGTTTTAGTTACTTTCATATTTTTATATGTATTTCATTAAACTTACTATCTAAGTAGATAAAAACCAGTCAACATTACTTATTTCCATGAAAATCAAAGGTTGAAAAGGAATTTTTGGCGTTTTAGTGGTACTTTAGCTGTGTTTGGTAAGCTCTAGTGGTGTAATGGTTCGTAGTATAATTATTTGTTACTTTAAATACTTGTAGGTCATGTTGTCCTTTTTAAATTTCTTTCCTTCTTTCATTGATTTTAAATAAGTTCCCTTGATCACATAAATAATAACCAAGATTTAGGTCAAAAAGTTAAAAAACTTTATTATTAAAAAACAATGTTCTGGGCAACTTATTTGCCACCAAACCTCATATTTGCGCTCATCGACCAAAAGACACAAAAATAGATTTTTCCCAACTCATAAAATATAGTATGGTTAAAACAGTAACATCTCTCGTTCAACAAATATTTTTAATGGTATTTTTATCAATATTTAACAATCTGGTAAAATAAAACATGGTAAAACACTCAATTTGAGTTATATTTTTACCGTAACAGTTAAAATAAGTATCAATAAATAATTCAAATACTCAGGGATTTTTTTAAATATTATTGTTACATAAAGAATATAATTTTTAACCAAGTAAAATATGTTAATATCTTTATAAAAAAAAGAAAACTTTTAACATCGTAACGAATAATACCCCAACTATATATGACTTATATAAATCAAATTTCAAGTTATTAATGATATTAATCTGAAAAGATCCGTGAAACCCCAACGTAAAAACAAAGGGACTGCCAGTAAAAGCAAAAGTGAGAGCAAACCTACATTGAACAGCCCTTTTACCTTGATGTGGCAGTGATTTTTCCAGCCAGTATAGAAGAGGACGTGACGCGGAGAAGGGCAGGGTGAGGTAGTTCCGGGGCGCGCCGCAACAGCGCTCCTGCAGCCTCCCGGCTCCAGTGGTACTCTGGCTGCTCTGACCCGCGAACCGACGTTCAACCCTTTCCTTTACAAATTTGGACATTTCCACCCTCTAATCAGCTCGTTTCCGCCTCGTTGGTGCCGTGTGATGGACTGGCCGACGATACCCTGCGAATCCCCGTGAGAAGGACCACCTGCCGTTATGGATTTTCGCAAGAGGTGAGTCTGCATACTAAATAAGCTGGAAAGAGCTTGGGAAAGAGTTAAGGCTTCAGACGCAAGTTTAAGTGAAAAGGCAGCAGCTTGGATCGTAACAAATATTATGAAAGCAAAAAGTAAATTTGGTGGAGGCAAAAAGAAACTGCATGTCAAGAGAAAAAACACAAAGTGCAAATTTAAAAAATCTTCTAAAGTTAACAAGAGGAAAGGGAAAGGATTGTATTTAAGACCCTACAAGGGTTCTGGTGTGAGTAAAAAAAAAAAAACATCGTCTACACAACGAAGGAAATAAACTACGTACCTTACAAACCACTAAATACTATGGATATATTAAAATGGGCTGAAATTTTAAGAATACCATATTTTAGAGGAGTATTTATGAGAGATTCTCTACCTTCTAGAATTAATGAACGGGAATGTGGAATTGTAAACTTAGACAGTATCAATAATAAAGGAACTCATTGGGTGTGTTATAAGAAAATTGGCTTAAATGTGCAATACTTTGACAGTTTTGGAAATCTGAAACCTCCAATTGAACTTCAGCGATATTTTAACAGCGGGCCGTTCTATACTAATGTTCATTATAATTACTTTCCTCTTCAAAAAGATGGTCAGGTCAATTGTGGCCATTTATGTTTAGACTTTCTGGCAAGTAACACATAATGATTTGTGTGAGAGGAAATACATCTCGTATCCGATACACGTTATTTCCACCATTTGATCTGTCTTCATCAAGTGAATGGGAAATGGGATTCCATGATCTATTAACATATAACTCAATTCCTAATATAGAGGAAAACGTAAATGATAAGGTATGTTTTACAAACGGAGTCACAATATCCTTGCCAACGGGTTCATATGAAATAGATAGTATTAACGATTTTATTAGAAAGCAAATTGAAAGACAAAACTTGGGAATTGATTTTAAACTACATGCAAACAACAGCACATTAAAAAGTGAAATATTCTGTGATCATGGTATAGATTTTACTAAGGAACAAACAATAGGACCCCTACTGGGATTCAACAAGATCATAATTGAACCAAATAAATGGGTTGAATCAAAAAACCAAGTTTCCATTAATAAAGTAGATGTCATACGAATCACATGTAATGTTGTAAGGGGGTCATACATTGATGGCATTGAAGGTCACGTTTTGCATGAATTTTATCCTACAGTTGCTCCAGGTTTTAAAATTGTAGAAAAGCCAAATACTGTAACATATCTCCCAATAAATAAACAAAACAGTTTAGAAGAAATAGTTATTGCATTGGAAGATCAAAACGGGCAATTGGTAAATTTTAGAGGTGAAAACATCAACATACGTTTAGTTATACGGGAGAAACAGCGAAGATAACATGGGGCTGGTATTTTATGGAGGACAACTGTCAAACAGAATCCAAACTCTGCACAAATATCCAATCATTCATCATACAACCATTGGTGGAGAAACATCTCAGCAACCTGAGTGTGTAAGAAGTAAAACTGTTAAACAACTAACTCCTGAGAACCGACAGTTTTTAAAAAGTATTGGAATATTTAAAAATAAGAAATGAATCGAATTATAAATGTCAATGGTGAACTCAATGTTGACAATAGTATCACTGATTATCAATTTCATTCACATAATCCTTACTCTTCAAATACATTTGGAAATAGTGATGAGATAAGAATACCTATTCATCAACAAGATGTATATACATTACCAAGTGAAAGTTATTTATTAATTGAGGGTAAAATAACAAAACCAGATGGAACAAATGATGATACTACAACAAATTTTGTAAATAACGCAATTGCTTTTTTATTTGACGATATCAGATATGAATTATGTGGAACTGAAATTGATAGGGTGAAAAATGTTGGACTTACAATTACAATGAAAAATTTACTTACCGCTCGACCTGGAGATGTATACTGGATGGAAAATGCTGGATGGAATTTGAAAACACTTGACAAACTTGGAGATAAAACAAGTTTTTCATTTTGTGTACCTCTTAAACTTCTACTAGGGTTTGCCGAAGATTTTAAAGAAATATTGTTGAACGTCAAGCAAGAGCTTGTATTACTAAGGTCTTCATCAGACAAAAATGCAATATTACAAGCTGCAGATTCAGTGCAAGATAGTAAATTTAATATTTCTAAGATTGTGTGGAAAATGCCTTATGTCAAAATTGACGATGAAATAAAATTGTCACTTTTAAAATTAGTAGAAAAGGATCAACCCTTGAGAATAGCATTTAGAAGGTGGCAGATACATGAATATCCAGTCTTGCCACAAACAGATACTCAGACATGGACTGTTAAAACTTTGTCAGTTATTGAGAAACCAAGGTATGTCATAGTAGGATTTCAGACTGATCGTAAGGACAAAAGTGATAAAAATGCATCGCAATTTGATTATTGTGATTTACAAAATATTAAACTGTACTTAAATGGAACTTACTATCCTTATGATCCAATGAATGGGAAAAAGACTTTATTTTACCAATATTACACAAAGTTTCAATCATCATATTATGCTGGAACTGATGATCAACCATGTATAAGCAAAAATGATTTTCTTGACAAAACTCCACTATTTGTGTGTGATTGTTCCAAGCAATCAGAGTCTGTAAAAAGTGGAACCATTGATGTACGTTTAGAGTTTGAAACTTCAAAAGCAATTCCAGCAAACACTGCTGCTTACTGTTTGATTATTAGCGATTCAATAGTTTACTACTCTCCACTATCTGGAATTGTAAAAAAAGTAATGTAATTTATTCTGATTTCAAATATATGTATATATAATATATTGTGTGTACTTTATTTATATGCCTCTCCCCATTAAGACTCAAGGATTAATAAATACACAGTTTAATATTACATACAATGATTTATTTACAAATAACTTTTTCTACATAGCTTTCTTTTTACAGTTTTTTACATTCATAATTTCAAATTAATATTTACATGAGAAAATCTGAAGTTACAAATTACAAAGCTTTACCACATAACCTGTAATGGCCATAAGCTAAAGTGTTTATTTTATCATCTAATACCAATCTTTTGTCATCTTTTGAGTTTAATGCTACTTTATTTACAGTCACAGTGCTGGTAACATGATTTTTTGTTTTGAAGGATGTTTGAAGTCTAGTCTTACAAAGTTTTTGATCAAATAAACATTCTTTAAAATCCTGCATTGTTATACTTTTTTCAACAACAGTTTTGTTAACTCCTTTTGCTCTTTTCTTTACAAGTGATTGAAAGATTTCGTAACAGTAAAGTTTTGGTCTTAATCCTACAAATTCAACAATAATTTTACCTGAACACTCATCCTTAAATTTTCCAAGAACTTTCTTATTTGCCATAGAAAAACAGAAATGTTTACTGTCATAATTGGATGTATCAAAATAATCTTTCAATTCAGGATTGTTCATATCAACATATACATCATTAGTTATTATCTCATAAAAAAGAGTCAGTATCAGAATACAACAATCTTATTTTAGAGCCAAAAAACTTTTTCATTATGTGGTAATGAAAGTGATACATGTGGGATTTACTAAGTTCTAGAACTGTAAATCCAATATATATGGGTTTGTTAAAGAGTACTGATTCCTTTTCACATGAAACTGCAGCTAAAGATTCACTATAAATAATTCTATTAAGAAAAATAGGTTTACATATTAGTTTATCTAACCTCTTTTGTGATGTAACAAGTTTTAAATTCATACGACGGCGAATGTTTTTAATACTTTTACCATACAAAGCGTTATTCATTTTTTTATAAAGATCTTCTTCAAACGAATTTCTAGCACATGTTCTTTTTTCTGTGTTCCAATCAATGTAAGATTTTAAAAAAGGTTTCTGTTTGAACTGTAATACACGATGAATTTTTTTCAACTTTAAGCCTAGCTGAATAGCCTGCTTTAAATTCACATAGTGACAGATGTATTTATTCTTGTTTTCTAGAGTAGTTAATAGTTTCTTTTGCTTAGAATTAGGTGGAGCTTTATTTTCTGGTAATAATGGAAGATCATTGTGTTCATCATGCAAATGAGCAGGATAATCAATATCAACTTCGCAAATGTATCCAATTGGAGAGTCATCTGAGATTTTTTCAACATCAAATGATTTCAATTCCCGTTTTTTCATCCATCTAAACGACTTATAAGGTAATGGCATGCTCATGGCCAGCCCATATAGGTTGTTTGCATCAAGATACATAAGATATTTTGACTCAATATTAGGATTATAATCATCTCCCATATATTTATTGTTTGCTACCGAATGTCTTTTAGAACAAGTTGTTATTCCACCACGGACCCCGCGCTCTATAAACATGTACATATCATAATTTGTGAGAAGATCTAACTTAATTTTAGTATACTTAAGCATAGCATCAAATGTAAGGCCTGGTAAAGAAAAGTAGTGCGCACAGTCCAACCCATAGTTGTCTATACAAAGTGATCTGAAAAATTTTCATAAGTGTCGCATAGTAACAGTACATCTATTTTCAAATATAAATCACTGTAACTTCCCAAGTCTTCACATTTAAATTTATCCCACACCATTTTTGCATGTTCATATTCTAAGTCGTCAATTGGATCAAGTTGAAAATAGCAGTTTTCTTTTTCTGGGTCGGCCATTGACGGGTCCCCTATCCCCTTGTAGAAGCAGGATTTATCTGGTAAACATTTTTCTTTAAGTTTTTCCCAACTATCAGTATAATGATAGGGGTAAACTCCTTTGCGCGTGACTAAGGGCAATTCTGATTCAGAGAAAAACTTTCTAGTGTGTAGAAACTGTTCTTTTGGTAAATTATTAGCCAGTTCACTCAACGATCGGTCCATAAAACGAAAAGTGTCAATGAATCGTAAAGTGATTCCAGACTGAGTGTTTTTGGAAAAAGTAACAAACTTTTCGGTTGTATTTGGTATCACTCCTATTTTATAGTTGTCACATCCTAATTCACGAACAATTATATGATTGTCATAATTTGAACTACCGTGCATGAAAACTGGCAAAAATTTTTGCGCTTGCCTTTTAAGATTACACGATGCACAAAGCACATTTCTGAACTTGCCACTGAAGTGGCAATGATCGCGCACAGGAGTATTCAACAATGTAAATTCAGAGTCACATAATTCACAGTGAGTAGCATTTTTAAAACGTTGACGCTCTTCATGCGTCAAAGGCTGCATGGGTAAATTAATGTCTGTCAAGTCACCTATTAAATTGGCAAGTGTTTTCAGATAATGTATGAATTTCTTTGCAGCATGTTCCCCCCTATAAATATATGGTTCTTTTGGCAAGTAATTGGTTATTGACTGAGGAAGCGTTTCATCATAAACTACATAAATTCCAAAGCTCATTGGTTCATGAACATTGTTTACAATAGTCTTTTTTGAAATTTTCTTATTTACTTTTACTAACAGACATTCAAAGTCTGCATAAACAACTATGGGAAGTTTCAGGGAATGGTGATAGTTCTTAAATTGCAAAATATTTGATGAACTTAAGGAACCATCTTTTACTTTTGAAGGCATTAACACTCTCACAGGTTTCTGATTTGAACATTCTTGAATGTGAGACTTTAATTTTGATTTTCTATTCAATCCTTGATAATGCTTAAAGCACCGCTTGCAAATAGATATTTGACGAGTGTGAGAGGTCAACTGACTCCTAACCAGCCTGCTAAAATCTGATATGTAACAGTAATGGGAAATTCCACTTTTACTAATGAATAACAAATCAAAATGGTTTGGCTTTTCTTCTTTCGAAATTCGCAAAGGGAAAACTTTGTTTTGTCCATCAAGACCATATAAATTTATGCTCACTTTACTGTTCATTTGCTCAAACTTAGAAATCTGTTTGATAGGAGTTGGGAATGAAATTTCTGAGTAGGAGTAAATTCCATAGATCTGTGGAATAATGTGATCCTCAAAGTGAAAACACACCGCAAATTTCCCCAACTACCTGAATATCAAAACTTACATCTCTTACTAACGCAAATTTCTAAGCACTTCTGTGCTAGATTATTTGAGTTTTTCTCCAATGATCTATCTCAAGGAAAACTGCATGAACTGTTAGCTCATCCAATAAGTAGTAACGAATTAATTAAAGCAGTCAAACCACTCTTAAAAAAGAAAAAATTTGCTGACCGTACATTCTCTATAGAATGCAGTAACAATTTAAATGCTATAGTACATGAAATTTTAAAAAGCAACAATGAACACCCGGTTGATGAACAAGTAAATGAAGAAGGAGAAGAACAGGCAGTACTTGTTGATTCAGTAAAACCTAAACCTACTACCCCAAAAGATCAGTCAAAAACATTAAAAAGAAATCGTTCCCCCAGTCCTTCAAGTAGTTTATCATCATCATCAGAAGAAGATTGTGATAAAACTAAAGTTCAAAAAAAGAAGCAAAAAAAATCAAAAGCCTTAAAACGTTCTAGTAAATCTTCTTCAGAAGATGAATGTGATCATGATGATGACAGTTCAGGTTCGGAGAGTGAAACTGATTTAGGTGGTCCCAGTAAATTTGACAAACTGTTTAAAACTAAAAAAGTGGCCCTCTCAAAGTTAAGCAGATTTTTCAAGCACAAAAAAAGAAACTTATAAGAAAACTTACTACTCCGGGTGAAGAAGGCCAGTTGATGATAAAAATCGAGGTGACCGACACTAGAGAATTAAAAAGGCTAAAACCTAAACAATACTGGACTAAAGTATCTACTAAAGCTGTATTTGTGACAGACCCAAAGTCAGTAACTTACAAAAATGTTGAAAAAATGCTCTATGATGTAGGTAGTAAAATCACCAAAACTGAAGGTGTAGAGTGTGAAGAAATAAAGCTTGATAGAAAAGCTTCGTACTAAACATTTGTAAGAATATTTTCAATACTTTTGCCAAACAAATTTTAAAATTTTCCGTGTTCCAAATTATAACATTTTTGCAAGTTAGCTCAATACTATAGATATTAAAACCGTTGTATTAATTCACAGGATGGAGGTTGACTCTGAGGGGGATTTCATGGCAACTGATTCAGAAAATGAAGCTACCACGCGAAGAGTGAATTCTCGATTTTACAATGGGGAGCCGTTAAATGAATTTTTTGAATTGAGGAACGCGTTTAGTGGAAATTTAAAAACCTTTTACTACAGGAATGGGAATGAACAGATTAAAGACTTATGTTTGATTTTAAACCATATTAAACCAGATGTAGAAACAATTATTCACAGTATGCTTGATTCATATGGGGCTCTTAAGTTTAATATTGTTTGTGAATGCACCTACGTGAAACCGATCTCAGGTGAGCTACAACAAAGAAACTTCAAAACAAAAAACAAATCAGTATTAGCAAGCACATTTGTAGGAGCGGTTTTAAGAAAAATGTTCAAAAAGCTATGCAAAGAAGAGGAAGAATATGAGGGAAAGGGTTCGGGATGGACTTTATCTAGCGTTGATGGGTTTCTAATTAGAACATCACGATACAGACCACTTAGAGGTAGTACTTACATTCCTCTGCCTAGTGTAATAGCAAAAAAGAGAGCGGTCATAAATCCCAAAAATTTCCATGACGTCAATTGCTTTGAATGGGCGCTGATCTCAAAATACACTAAAGATTGCAGAATAACAACTAAATCTTTGGAACACAGATATAAATTTAATTTTTCAGAAATTTCATTCCCAACTCCTATCAAACAGATTTCTAAGTTTGAGCAAATGAACAGTAAAGTGAGCATAAATTTATATGGTCTTGATGGACAAAACAAAGTTTTCCCTTTGCGAATTTCGAAAGAAGAAAAGCCAAACCATTTTGATTTGTTATTCATTAGTAAAAGTGGAATTTCCCATTACTGTTACATATCAGATTTTAGCAGGCTGGTTAGGAGTCAGTTGACCTCTCACACTCGTCAAATATCTATTTGCAAGCGGTGCTTTAAGCATTATCAAGGATTGAATAGAAAATCAAAATTAAAGTCTCACATTCAAGAATGTTCAAATCAGAAACCTGTGAGAGTGTTAATGCCTTCAAAAGTAAAAGATGGTTCCTTAAGTTCATCAAATATTTTGCAATTTAAGAACTATCACCATTCCCTGAAACTTCCCATAGTTGTTTATGCAGACTTTGAATGTCTGTTAGTAAAAGTAAATAAGAAAATTTCAAAAAAGACTATTGTAAACAATGTTCATGAACCAATGAGCTTTGGAATTTATGTAGTTTATGATGAAACGCTTCCTCAGTCAATAACCAATTACTTGCCAAAAGAACCATATATTTATAGGGGGGAACATGCTGCAAAGAAATTCATACATTATCTGAAAACACTTGCCAATTTAATAGGTGACTTGACAGACATTAATTTACCCATGCAGCCTTTGACGCATGAAGAGCGTCAACGTTTTAAAAATGCTACTCACTGTGAATTATGTGACTCTGAATTTACATTGTTGAATACTCCTGTGCGCGATCATTGCCACTTCAGTGGCAAGTTCAGAAATGTGCTTTGTGCATCGTGTAATCTTAAAAGGCAAGCGCAAAAATTTTTGCCAGTTTTCATGCACGGTAGTTCAAATTATGACAATCATATAATTGTTCGTGAATTAGGATGTGACAACTATAAAATAGGAGTGATACCAAATACAACCGAAAAGTTTGTTACTTTTTCCAAAAACACTCAGTCTGGAATCACTTTACGATTCATTGACACTTTTCGTTTTATGGACCGATCGTTGAGTGAACTGGCTAATAATTTACCAAAAGAACAGTTTCTACACACTAGAAAGTTTTTCTCTGAATCAGAATTGCCCTTAGTCACGCGCAAAGGAGTTTACCCCTATCATTATACTGATAGTTGGGAAAAACTTAAAGAAAAATGTTTACCAGATAAATCCTGCTTCTACAAGGGGATAGGGGACCCGTCAATGGCCGACCCAGAAAAAGAAAACTGCTATTTTCAACTTGATCCAATTGACGACTTAGAATATGAACATGCAAAAATGGTGTGGGATAAATTTAAATGTGAAGACTTGGGAAGTTACAGTGATTTATATTTGAAAATAGATGTACTGTTACTATGCGACACTTATGAAAATTTTTCAGATCACTTTGTATAGACAACTATGGGTTGGACTGTGCGCACTACTTTTCTTTACCAGGCCTTACATTTGATGCTATGCTTAAGTATACTAAAATTAAGTTAGATCTTCTCACAAATTATGATATGTACATGTTTATAGAGCGCGGGGTCCGTGGTGGAATAACAACTTGTTCTAAAAGACATTCGGTAGCAAACAATAAATATATGGGAGATGATTATAATCCTAATATTGAGTCAAAATATCTTATGTATCTTGATGCAAACAACCTATATGGGCTGGCCATGAGCATGCCATTACCTTATAAGTCGTTTAGATGGATGAAAAAACGGGAATTGAAATCATTTGATGTTGAAAAAATCTCAGATGACTCTCCAATTGGATACATTTGCGAAGTTGATATTGATTATCCTGCTCATTTGCATGATGAACACAATGATCTTCCATTATTACCAGAAAATAAAGCTCCACCTAATTCTAAGCAAAAGAAACTATTAACTACTCTAGAAAACAAGAATAAATACATCTGTCACTATGTGAATTTAAAGCAGGCTATTCAGCTAGGCTTAAAGTTGAAAAAAATTCATCGTGTATTACAGTTCAAACAGAAACCTTTTTTAAAATCTTACATTGATTGGAACACAGAAAAAAGAACATGTGCTAGAAATTCGTTTGAAGAAGATCTTTATAAAAAAATGAATAACGCTTTGTATGGTAAAAGTATTAAAAACATTCGCCGTCGTATGAATTTAAAACTTGTTACATCACAAAAGAGGTTAGATAAACTAATATGTAAACCTATTTTTCTTAATAGAATTATTTATAGTGAATCTTTAGCTGCAGTTTCATGTGAAAAGGAATCAGTACTCTTTAACAAACCCATATATATTGGATTTACAGTTCTAGAACTTAGTAAATCCCACATGTATCACTTTCATTACCACATAATGAAAAAGTTTTTTGGCTCTAAAATAAGATTGTTGTATTCTGATACTGACTCTTTTTTATGAGATAATAACTAATGATGTATATGTTGATATGAACAATCCTGAATTGAAAGATTATTTTGATACATCCAATTATGACAGTAAACATTTCTGTTTTTCTATGGCAAATAAGAAAGTTCTTGGAAAATTTAAGGATGAGTGTTCAGGTAAAATTATTGTTGAATTTGTAGGATTAAGACCAAAACTTTACTGTTACGAAATCTTTCAATCACTTGTAAAGAAAAGAGCAAAAGGAGTTAACAAAACTGTTGTTGAAAAAAGTATAACAATGCAGGATTTTAAAGAATGTTTATTTGATCAAAAACTTTGTAAGACTAGACTTCAAACATCCTTCAAAACAAAAAATCATGTTACCAGCACTGTGACTGTAAATAAAGTAGCATTAAACTCAAAAGATGACAAAAGATTGGTATTAGATGATAAAATAAACACTTTAGCTTATGGCCATTACAGGTTATGTGGTAAAGCTTTGTAATTTGTAACTTCAGATTTTCTCATGTAAATATTAATTTGAAATTATGAATGTAAAAAACTGTAAAAAGAAAGCTATGTAGAAAAAGTTATTTGTAAATAAATCATTGTATGTAATATTAAACTGTGTATTTATTAATCCTTGAGTCTTAATGGGGAGAGGCATATAAATAAAGTACACACAATATATTATATATACATATATTTGAAATCAGAATAAATTACATTACTTTTTTTACAATTCCAGATAGTGGAGAGTAGTAAACTATTGAATCGCTAATAATCAAACAGTAAGCAGCAGTGTTTGCTGGAATTGCTTTTGAAGTTTCAAACTCTAAACGTACATCAATGGTTCCACTTTTTACAGACTCTGATTGCTTGGAACAATCACACACAAATAGTGGAGTTTTGTCAAGAAAATCATTTTTGCTTATACATGGTTGATCATCAGTTCCAGCATAATATGATGATTGAAACTTTGTGTAATATTGGTAAAATAAAGTCTTTTTCCCATTCATTGGATCATAAGGATAGTAAGTTCCATTTAAGTACAGTTTAATATTTTGTAAATCACAATAATCAAATTGCGATGCATTTTTATCACTTTTGTCCTTACGATCAGTCTGAAATCCTACTATGACATACCTTGGTTTCTCAATAACTGACAAAGTTTTAACAGTCCATGTCTGAGTATCTGTTTGTGGCAAGACTGGATATTCATGTATCTGCCACCTTCTAAATGCTATTCTCAAGGGTTGATCCTTTTCTACTAATTTTAAAAGTGACAATTTTATTTCATCGTCAATTTTGACATAAGGCATTTTCCACACAATCTTAGAAATATTAAATTTACTATCTTGCACTGAATCTGCAGCTTGTAATATTGCATTTTTGTCTGATGAAGACCTTAGTAATACAAGCTCTTGCTTGACGTTCAACAATATTTCTTTAAAATCTTCGGCAAACCCTAGTAGAAGTTTAAGAGGTACACAAAATGAAAAACTTGTTTTATCTCCAAGTTTGTCAAGTGTTTTCAAATTCCATCCAGCATTTTCCATCCAGTATACATCTCCAGGTCGAGCGGTAAGTAAATTTTTCATTGTAATTGTAAGTCCAACATTTTTCACCCTATCAATTTCAGTTCCACATAATTCATATCTGATTTCGTCAAATAAAAAAGCAATTGCGTTATTTACAAAATTTGTTGTAGTATCATCATTTGTTCCATCTGGTTTTGTTATTTTACCCTCAATTAATAAATAACTTTCACTTGGTAATGTATATACATCTTGTTGATGAATAGGTATTCTTATCTCATCACTATTTCCAAATGTATTTGAAGAGTAAGGATTATGTGAATGAAATTGATAATCAGTGATACTATTGTCAACATTGAGTTCACCATTGACATTTATAATTCGATTCATTTCTTATTTTTAAATATTCCAATACTTTTTAAAAACTGTCGGTTCTCAGGAGTTAGTTGTTTAACAGTTTTACTTCTTACACACTCAGGTTGCTGAGATGTTTCTCCACCAATGGTTGTATGATGAATGATTGGATATTTGTGCAGAGTTTGGATTCTGTTTGACAGTTGTCCTCCATAAAATACCAGCCCCATGTTATCTTCGCTGTTTCTCCCGTATAACTAAACGTATGTTGATGTTTTCACCTCTAAAATTTACCAATTGCCCGTTTTGATCTTCCAATGCAATAACTATTTCTTCTAAACTGTTTTGTTTATTTATTGGGAGATATGTTACAGTATTTGGCTTTTCTACAATTTTAAAACCTGGAGCAACTGTAGGATAAAATTCATGCAAAACGTGACCTTCAATGCCATCAATGTATGACCCCCTTACAACATTACATGTGATTCGTATGACATCTACTTTATTAATGGAAACTTGGTTTTTTGATTCAACCCATTTATTTGGTTCAATTATGATCTTGTTGAATCCCAGTAGGGGTCCTATTGTTTGTTCCTTAGTAAAATCTATACCATGATCACAGAATATTTCACTTTTTAATGTGCTGTTGTTTGCATGTAGTTTAAATCAATTCCCAAGTTTTGTCTTTCAATTTGCTTTCTAATAAAATCGTTAATACTATCTATTTCATATGAACCCGTTGGCAAGGATATTGTGACTCCGTTTGTAAAACATACCTTATCATTTACGTTTTCCTCTATATTAGGAATTGAGTTATATGTTAATAGATCATGGAATCCCATTTCCCATTCACTTGATGAAGACAGATCAAATGGTGGAAATAACGTGTATCGGATACGAGATGTATTTCCTCTCACACAAATCATTATGTGTTACTTGCCAGAAAGTCTAAACATAAATGGCCACAATTGACCTGACCATCTTTTTGAAGAGGAAAGTAATTATAATGAACATTAGTATAGAACGGCCCGCTGTTAAAATATCGCTGAAGTTCAATTGGAGGTTTCAGATTTCCAAAACTGTCAAAGTATTGCACATTTAAGCCAATTTTCTTATAACACACCCAATGAGTTCCTTTATTATTGATACTGTCTAAGTTTACAATTCCACATTCCCGTTCATTAATTCTAGAAGGTAGAGAATCTCTCATAAATACTCCTCTAAAATATGGTATTCTTAAAATTTCAGCCCATTTTATTATATCCATAGTATTTAGTGGTTTGTAAGGTACGTAGTTTATTTCCTTCGTTGTGTAGACGATGTTTTTTTTTTTACTCACACCAGAACCCTTGTAGGGTCTTAAATACAATCCTTTCCCTTTCCTCTTGTTAACTTTAGAAGATTTTTTAAATTTGCACTTTGTGTTTTTTCTCTTGACATGCAGTTTCTTTTTGCCTCCACCAAATTTACTTTTTGCTTTCATAATATTTGTTACGATCCAAGCTGCTGCCTTTTCACTTAAACTTGCGTCTGAAGCCTTAACTCTTTCCCAAGCTCTTTCTGCTAACTCTCTGTCAGCAATCAACCTATTTTTGCTGTCAGAATATTTTGAATAAGCTATATCATGTAATTTACAAGCAGAATCTAATTTGTTTACACCGGGATCTCCTCTGGCTAATCTTTTTTTTAAATTCGTGCCTGTACCACAATATTGATAGCCTGGAATGTGTAATTCGGTTGGTAGAATATCAATAGCTTTATTTAAAAGATTTCCAGCAACACCGGCAATACTACCTAACAGGCCTGAGCCTCTGGGATAACTGATGCGTCCGGTGCTGGGTTTCGTTTTATTAATGATCAATAACATATGCGCTGCCTGTATTTATCACAGCAGACGTGGGTGCACCATCTACTAGTTGCAGCACTGAATTT